>CM041776.1:514369940-514517503 GCA_023374045.1 Limonium bicolor | reverse complement strand
GGTCAATAATTTCAATATTTGTTTTGTTTCATCTTGTAGGAAGCAAAAGAATGTCACCTTCTACAAATATACGAGGTTAGGGCTATGGATGTTGCATTAGGCACAGTGATGCAGACTGATTCGACCACTTCATGCCACTTTCGAGTTCCACCTTGGTTCACCTGTGTCTTCATCGACCAAGTTTTGGCTGGTCATTAGAATACTCCATTTTTGATAGAGTGGAATAATTGGAGCACCATTTCCAAAGCCTGAAGCTCAATTTTTCCATGAACCTGTGGTCTCATTATCATCTCTGATACGGTAATTTAAAATATCAACTTTAAACTTTCTAAATTATTGGGTTAAAATTAACATTTAAGTTATTTTAGTTATTTTAATTATTCATATTGTATACATAAACACCTCTTCCTAGAGATGACAAGGGTAAGAAATTTGTTGAGGGAAAAGAAGAGGAAAAATGTGGGGGGGGGGGGTTGAAGAATGACGACATGATTCCAAAAAGGTCACACTTTATTGGGAACACAGTGGTCAAGCGTCTAGGAAGACGGTAGAAGGATCTTTATAATACTTGAATGCAAAATGAAGAAAGATTTGCGGGCTTATCTATGAAAGTATCGAGGTTCTTTTTCCACTAGGACATATTGTACGACCTGGTGATCACCCCGAGGATGTGAAGAAGTTGTTGGCTGGAGATCTACTCAACGTATATGTTATACAGGTGTACTGCTTGTAAGTATATATATATATAAAGCACATAACTATCATGTAATAGCTTGTAACATAACTGTAAAATATGGACTTATATATTGTTGTATTTCTTTGTTACCAAGGTGCTTAACTGCCAAGCTTCAATTAATGCAAAGCAAAAGCACAATCACCTTCCTATGCTCGCAGATAATGTCACATGATGAGGCTATGAGGGAAGGTGTCGCATGTTAGGAGCACGTGCGCCATGGGCTATCCATTTTCATCAACAGGCAAAGCGGATACATGATGATACCATATCGCTAGATGTAAGTATGCTTAAATCTTGTGTTTTCCATTATTTTTATCGAACTCAATTTTAAAGCTTAAGTAGATGTTTATATATTTGTAGCAATCATTGGTTATTATTTGTGGTGTGTGTTGAAACATCCACCTGTTTGGTCCTTGATCCTTGGGGATGTTTAGAAACATCTTGATATCGATGTTACTAAAGAAGTAAGTATGTTATTTTTTTAATTTAAAATCCAATATAAACTACTTATCTAGCTTGTTGATGTTATCAGATATTCAAATGAATTCTTTATTTTCGGTGGTCATAAAGCATGATTAATAGATGTGTAGACAGTTTTATCCATTGGATATACAATTTACAAAGCTAATTAAAAATGTTTATATATAATAGTTTCGTACTTATATATATATAATTTGTGTTTATATTTGGTATTTTTCAATATATATAGTGTCCTAAACAGAAAGATTCACAAAATTATGGATATTATGCCATATGATACATATATGACATTATTCACATTATTAACACTATGGACAACGAATATAAGGTACATATTTACATCTTTAAAGTATTGTTTCATTTTTATGATATGCTTTTTGTTTGTACATCACACTCTAATGACTTTTTTAAATGTCACCATCAAGTTGTTGATTACTTCAAAAAGTTGGGCTCCTATGATAAAGGGAAGATCGGTTTTGTGAAAGAACATATGTCTTCCTATTGGGCAAAGTACATTCTATGAATCTGGTTCCTTGAATGTGTAAAAGTAAAGTGTTTGTGTATTCTGTTTAGTATTGTACATTAGTAGTATGGAATAATTAATTGTTGAAATTCAAGGGTCAAAGGACCTTTTACGTTCTTGATTTTTGAATGAGCAATTGTAGGATATGCAATATTACTTGTGTACAGGTTCTGCAATATTTTCTCTCTTGTATAAGTTATGCATATATGTTTTGTTGTGGCTATGTAAAATGCACAAGAAAAGGAAAATTTTGAAAAAAAAAAACAACATAAATCACGGTTATATGTAATAACCGTCCTTTATGTTTACAAAAATGTCATGAAATTTATGGTGCCCAGATTATAAACAAAGGTTCCCGCTAATAACTGTTCTTTTTAGTTTCAAATTAAACCACGGTTTGTCCTGATAACCGTGCTTTATAATCTATATTTTCAAGGTTCACAGTCATATTTTAAACTGAGAAACCGCGGTTTATTTTTTGGTTAAAAACTGTGGTTCTAAATGTGGTTTTTCATGTTCTATTTTTTGCGACAACAACATATAGCACGGTTCGGAACAATGCTTAATAACCATTGTTTTTCCTCTTTTTTCCACTAGTGCACTGAGAATAGGCTGGATAATTTTTATGGTAATTAGAACAACCAAGGTTAACCGCAACAAAGATACCAGACTAACAATAATAGTTATAGGCAACAGCACAATCATTTTTCGTTTCACCAACCTCTGCAGCAACAACTGATAGATCGAAATAATAGTGGTATTTCTTCAAACTTGGAGGCCGTGATGACTAACTTTATCGCCTCAACCAGCAAACGATTCTTAGACCAGGAGATGTTCAATCAGGATCATAGGGCATTAAATAAGAACATAGAGACTCAGCTAGCTCAAATATCACAACAACTTGCTTAGTGACCTACATGAGCTTTACCTAGCTAGACTGAAGAGAACCCGTGGGAGAAAGATAAAGTTGTGTCTGTTATAGAGGATGATGCTCCAGTGGTTATTTCAGTTTCTTTAGTTGAGGTAGAGGAAAAAAATTGACTATTGTCTTTCCCAACTGCTTGGGTGATGTCGATTTCTTATATAAAGAAGGTTGTAGCCTGAGTTGAGGCACGAATTCCACATCATGAGAATGATGTGGATTTTGAAAGGTAGCACGTGCAGAGGCTACTTTCTGATTATGAAAGGGAGACACTGAAGCTTCAATCAAAACTAGCAGTGAAGCCAGTAGCAACTGTTGATAATGGAAAAATACAAGGAGATAATGGAGAGGCTGGAGTTAGAGAGTAAATTCAAATGTGAAGCTACATAGTCTACTTCATCTCCATCACCTATAGTTGCTACTCCTTCAGTCTCATTCCCCAACCGGTTGAAGAAGAAGGATCTTGAGGAGTAGTTTGGTAAATTTTTAAGCATTCTTAAGAAACTAACAGTTAATATCCCTTTTTTTGATGTATTGCATCAGATTCCCATATATGCCAAGTTCTTGAAGGACATTCTTGCCAAGCGGCGTTTCTTGAAGGAAATGAAGACCGCCCGGTCACTAAATAGGTTTATGTTGTACTAACAAAGAAGCTTCACCTAAGCTTAACAATCCAGGACAACATGCCATTTCTAGTTCTATTGGCGGAGTTGATTGTGGCAAAGAATTATGTTATTTAGGGGCTAGTGTTAACCTAATTCCATTGTCCTTGTTTTCCAAGTTGGGCTTAGGTAAATGCTCTCCTACTTCGAATCGATTACAGCTTGCTGACTGCACCATAATCCGCCCCAAAGGAACAGTAGAAAACTTGGTAATTTCAATTAGAGACTTTCTTTACCCTGCTGAGTGCTGATTTTATAGTTGTAGAAATGGAGGAGGATAGAGTTATGCCTCCTATATTAAGAAGACATGTCCAAAGCACTTCTCATACTATCACTGATCTTGATGGTGGTATGATTACATTATCATTTCATGATAAGAAAATGTCTTTTCCTCTTAATTGGCCACAAAGAAATGTTGTGGACGTTCGTTTTGCTCTTTTGTAACTACTACTAATTTTGTCATGCAAAAAATTATTTTAGTTCTGCAGTTGCAACACCACGAAGTAAATTCGTGGGCATTCCTTGTCTTGTGCCATCAAGATGAAATGGTGTTAAAAGATGGAGAGTGAAGAAAATCATGCTCAGTTTTCTAGAGTTTCATGATAAAGAATGAGTTTTGTCTAGCCATAGGCGTTAAAAAGAAGGGCACCTCGCTAAGAGGCAGCCCAGTTTTAAAATTTATTTCATTTTAATCTTGGCTTAAATGTCTTTATGTAGTTCATTTTCTAGTTTTGTTGTCTACTAATCTATAACACTTTCTGTAGTTTTTGGTTGCTTTTGGTGTCTTTCTTTCATATGAGTTCCTCATGACGACAGTACAACTATGTTGTGCAACTTGAGAAAAGTTCAAGTGTGGGGTCGTTTTATTTTTGGCGACAACAAAATCTAGGGGATTCCTAGCTTTAATGTTTTTCTCATTTTTATTTTTTTCCCCATTATTATGATGTTTTCCTTCAGACGTGGATGTTACTATAGGTGTTCAGATTTTCTTACTCCTGCCTTGGTGACACAATGAGGACATTGTTAATTTTAAGTGTGGGGTTGGGAGCAACCTTCTGCTATTGCTTTAGGTCACTTGATTTTACGTGTTTTCTTGTTATACGGACTTTGCTTTAGATTTTGTTGAGTGGATGGGGACGTTGATCTACATTTTTTGCATGAGTAGTAGTTTTGTTTGCATGAGATCTGGTTTAAATAGTAGTTATGAGAATTTTCCCATATAAGTGCTTTAAATATCAGTTTTCCTGTCAGGAAATTGCTCTATTTTCATTGAATGTTGGGATTACTATTTTTTTACCTTGATCTATATTAGTTTTGGACTTTGGAAATTATTGTGGAATGTAAGGAAGGAAAAGGGAAAATGGCTAGTACTCCTTTGATCAAACTCTAAATCAAAACAAGCCTCGTCCATCTGGTAATTAAGTCCTTGAGGTGCTTCATCACTCATCTACCTAAGATCTTGTGATTTGGGATAGAAGACTCAACACCATTACATACATGGAGAGAAAATTCTAGGGGATGAATTGAATAATGCTTGTTTAGAAAATCTAAGGAAAGTACGTGATTTAAATTATAAATACAATGTCTTTCTTGATCATGAGTGTGTGGCTATTAAAGGTACTGTGGAATATGACATTACTTTTTGCCCCTTGTCGTCCATGGTATTTTGAAAGTGAATGGAGATTTAGGTCCAAGGAAAAGTCCGGGTTGGGCTAGAATCAATGTATCTAATAATCTTAAATGCATTTTTTGTTTCATTGTTTCAAAAAACTTGTAGTTGTGAGTTTTTAAATTCTTGTACCTATTGTTTTAACCGGATCTCCTTGTGCAAACTTCTTGGGACTGACAATCCCCACTTCAGGTTCTAAGTTTGATATTAATGTTTACTTGAATGAAGACAAGTAAAAAGCTAAATGGGGGGTAGTTGATAAGTGAAGAACTTAACTATATTTATATGCTTGAATTGAATATTAATTTAAGGATATAGTGTTATAAGTTTCCCCACTTAGGGGATAATTATGTTAAATGTGAAGAACATCCTTCACGTGATTTTTGTGCTTAAACATGTTAAAATGCTGAAGAAAAGGTCCGGAAGTGTGTGGCAAAAGGTTAAGGAATAAAACAGAACCGAACGGGACTTGAAATCGTTCTTCTGGTGCAATTTAGGGCTGGTCTGGACCTATATCTGGACATATAGGTCCGACATAAACCTTATGCCTGATTTAAGACATGGTCCGAGAATATGTCCGATCAAACATGAAATACCCCGAACTTAAAAATGGTGATTAAATTATTTTTATATCGTATTTAAGGGCCTAACAGTGCCTAAGTAATTTTTGGTAAAGAAAATAAATCCAAAAGAAATAAAGAAACGCTTTAAAAAGCGAAAAATGCTAAAGGAGCGTTAAATAACCATAGGAGGTACGAGACCTCGGTTAGCATATTATGTGGATTCCTAGGGCTTAATAAGACCCAAATAAAATATGGGAACAACTCCCGAAGAAAACGGATCCAAATAAAGTATTAAAACGCTAATAGAGCTTTAGCGCACATTTTTCGAGGAAACCCGAAAACGTGATTTTAAGTGGTCAAATGAACCCATAAAAAATTATACATCATTAAATAACTATTATTAAGCATTAACGGAATCTTAATAAACAATAAAAATAAAGGAACGAGAAAATTCCGAAAAACGGGTTCCGGTTAGTGAAACTGTCAAAAACGGGAAGTTGTGGGGTGTAAGTGTAAATAAACTAAACTAATATGTCCCATTTAGAAATAAAAATCAGAAAAGTAAGGTGGGTGTGTGAGGCTGTCGATTTGCTCCCCCTCTCACTCTCTTTACTTTTTCTAATTCACTAAATGACAAACCAATAAAGCAAAACAAGTACAAAAGAAAAAAAAAACTAGTCTCTCTCCCATTCCTATTCTCTCACTCACGTTTTTCTCTCCCCCCCATCTGAACTCTCCTTCTTCCTCCAGCCAAGTATGGCGATTTTGAAGCTCCTCCATGGCAGCCCCACTTCCTCTCCTTGTACAAGCTTCATTCATGCTCCAATCACAAAAATAATTACATATTTGAACTCCCCTCATCCTCCTCTATCATTCCCTCTTTTCACAATTCAAAAAGGATGAGTTTCATCTCCATGGGTTTTGGGCATTTGAAGAGTAAATTACATATTCTTGAAGCTTGGAGTCTCCTCTTCCACTTAAGGTAAAAAGATTCAAGAGAAAAACTTATTTTCTCCATTTCCATGCCTTGGCCGATTTGGCATCTTTTAATGCCTTGTTCTTTTCTTGTTTTGAGCATCCTTCCAAGCCTCCAATGGTGGATTAGAGCCCTCTTTTGATTTATGGCAAGAAACCAACTCTAGGGTTTCACAAGGTAATCTCTTAATTAGTGCCTTAAGCATCCTTAGTCAATGAGATTAAGTGTTTTACTTAAGCTCATTCCTTTACTTGAATTTTGGTTGGAGTTGGGAAACCATATTGCCTTGACCGATTTTACATCAAGAGGAGAAGAGAGAGGAGGAGAATTTAAAAGAGGAGTTGAATACTCAAGGTAAGGAAATCTACCTTAACTACTAATCTAATGTATTTGAATTTTGGGAATGGGTAAAGGAATGAATGAACTCAAAACTGTAATAGAAATGTACTTGGATGAATTAGAAAGGGATTTGTAAGATGTGTGTGTAATGAAGGCCTTAGAGCCAAGTAATTGGAGTGTGTACATTAGTATTGTTGTTGTGGAAGTTTGAGAATTTGGGAGCAAGTATGTGGATTGTAGGCCTTAGAGCCAAATAATGTGTGTATGAGTATTGGGATTGTTGATTGATGGAGTATTGATGTATTGAGTTTGTTTTGAGTGCTGGTAGGACCCTGGTATGGGTGTGGCTAGAATAGGAATGATTTGGATAAAAACGATATGTGTGGATAAGTAAGGAAAGTAGGTGAACTATGGCGAAATTTTAGTAGGAATTGTGCCTTAAGAATGACTTGGTGAATGGGAGAACCAAGGTGTGTATTGGAGTTAGTAGAGATGTTTAGTAACCTTGGAATGGTAGTTGTAGGATGAGAATAAATGTGGTGTAAAATCTGTAGCAAATAGCATGTGAAATGCATTGGAAAAACAAGAGAAAGAGTTAGTGCTTGTAATCTTGAAGTTGGAGATTTGACTTGGGTATAGGTAGTGCATATGTATAGGAATGAGTTGGTATGGTAAAATGAAGTTAGGACAAGATGCAAAGTGCAAAGGAAAGTGTATAAATGCACAAGTGTGCAAGTTATCAAAATGAGAATGGAAATTTGTAGAAATTGGGCAAGAAGTTGAGTATGGATTGGACCAAGGATTTGAGGTGGTTTAAGTAGTGTTTTGAGGTGTTTAATTATGTAGGAAACTTGTGGAAAGTTTATGGAATGATTAGGGGTGGATTAAGGGTTGATTTGGGGTTGAAAAATGACCTTAATAGCAGTTTTTAGCAGGGTCCGGGACTTAGGATATGTACCAAGTCCCGGACCGCTTCAAAAAAAGGCCCGAGAGCGAATGCAGGATTTGGTCCGGGACTTAAGTCCAGGACCAAGTCCAGGACCAGGTCTAAAAATCAGCCGAAAGTACGCAGAAGCATTGGTCCGGGACTTAGGGTCCGGACCAAGTCCCGGACCACCCCAGAATTCAGCAGAGAGTGTTTTTAAGGGTTCTAAACATGGGGAATTGATTGGTAATGGTTTTAGAAGTTGTTAAGGCCTTGTTTGGTGATATTTAAAGGTCCTAAGAAGTGTAAACAAGTGTAGGAAATTAATGGGAAGTAAGGACATAGTTTGACATGAGTAAAACTAAGTATACCGGGATAACGGGGTAAGTACGGGAGTAGTAATTCTTTGCGTACCGTATGAACATAGTATTAATAACATGTTTGAAACATTATCAGTGGAACAAGTGTGAACCAAGGAACAAGGGAACACACGGTAAAGCTAACCCCGGTGAAAGGTATGATTTTCTCATGCCCCGTATGCTAACCGAGTTACGTTGATTTGTGTGCTGTTTGCCGGCTAATCAAGACTAAAGCATGAAAATGGTTTATTGCCTTCATTGTATGTCTTGATGTATGTTGTGTGAGCTAACCCTTCTTGATTGATTGTGTGGCTTCATTTAGTGCGTAGTATGACTCATAGATGAGTCTCGTTGTGTAGTGACTCGAGTAAGAGGCACGTTGTGAACTAATGGAAACATAGCAATGCACTAAACCATCGAATCAATAAACGATAACGCAACCCAATGAACTCACTAGAATGTGAGAGAGTGTACGGGAGTAATAACCTCCCGATAACGGTAGGAGAACCGAAATGAATAATCCACAAATAATAAGTAGTGGAAGTATTTAAGTACCTCTAGTAGAGGAATTAATCCTGGTGCAAGACATGAACCATGAGAGTAGTAAAGAATGATGAGGGACCTCCAAACCCCTTAGCAATTAGTCGACCCACTGTGAGAGGACCCGACTAATGTAAGTAATGACCCAAACATGAGAGTATTCGATATGTTGGGGAAACCCTTAAACCTGAGAATACTAGACGGTAGTAATTCCTAAGCTAGTGGAGGTTATCAAGAGAGATACTTCTAAGCTAATCCAAGAGATTGTAAGATACTCCATGAGAGGAGTGTTGGGAATTCGAGTAGTCCGGTAGGAATGGACAATTGTATATTTGAGGAGCTAAGTGTATAGCCTTCGGATTGTAGGCCCGGTGGCGAGTCTTGTGTATGACTCCGCCCAGAGACCAAGTAATGAGTATTGAGTATTGCGTAAGTACGAGTATGTAATGAGTACCGAGTATTGAGTATGTATGAGTAAGTACTGAGTATTGAGTATAGAGTACGTATGAGTAGGTATTGAGTAATGAGTACGTATGAGTAAGTACAGAGTATTGAGCAGTGAGTATGTACAAGTATAGTAACGAGTATGGAGTAAGGAGCGTGTACGAGTAAGGGTATGAGCATGGAGTGATGAGCATGTAAGAGTAAAGTAACGAGTAACAAGTAAGGAGTAGGTATGAGTAGAGTAACGAATATCGAACAAACCACGACGTAGCAATGAGCAAGTAACTAATACGAACGGTCGACTATCGAATTGTCTTCCTTAGTAGATTTTGAACCTCGTATGTGTATGTAAGTATTGTTGAATGCATAGTGTATATTGAATGTATGTATGCATGTAAAATGAACTCCATGTATATCCGACCCCAAGTAGTCGGCGTACCGCGGTTAGCACGCGGTATATGCGAATTTCATGCGCAGCGTAAGCTGACCCCCTCGGGGGACCGTTTTTAGTGTGCAGGTACCAGAAGCTGATCACCATTCGAGAGAGTAGGACGGGGACTGCTACGTAAGCATGGGTAGTTGTATAGTAGGGATTGGTACTTGTATTGTAATGCGAATTTGGAAGCTTAAACTGTATCGGTAATTAAGGATTGTAGTATACTCGGATAGTAATGTATTGGGGTTGTAATTGGATTATGGATGAGTATGCAATGGGAAGTATTGTATTGTTTAGAGTACTCGGTATGTTCATATTCATCAGACCGATAGTATGTAGTATTGTAACTCGCCTTGTTAGTCACGTGGGTGACTAACGGCATTGTACACCCGCCGTTGTGTAAGGAGTATCCGCTGCGAAGGTAAATATTTGTACAGTAATGACGGTATTAGCGGTAGGGGTGTTACAAAACATACCCGGACAAGTCCCTGGAGTATGTTACTACCTTTTTTTAGACTTGTTGGGTGTTCGACCTGGAATCCCGAACCCGGGAAAATGAGGATGACTTCGGTATTTTGCACCTTGGTTCGGGTGTTCGCGTACACATACCCAAAGCCGAGAAAACAGATCCATAAATGCACACCACATCATGTGGTCTAGGTATTAAACTCAGACACATGTTTGGACTGAGACATGAGATCAATGTCGTGTTTTGTTAAGAAGAAGAATATTATAAAAGGAGATTGAGAAATAAATCAAGAGAAATCTTTTGAACCTAATGAATAGAGGATGCCGTGGAGACAGAGAACAAACTAGAGTGATAAGACTTTGTCATCGATTCCACTTCACAGATTTGATGTGTTTTCTCTTCTCTTTATCATTGTTGTTATTTTCTATTACCCACGTCTGAGTACTTAGCTCGAATCCTAGTTTTCTATGGAACCATAGTTCAAGATTTCTTCTTCCTATTGTGTTTTAATAAGATTCAATAAAGATTGCATCTTTATTTCTTATTTAATTCATAAATATATATCTTGTGATCTGATCAATTGCTGAAGTAATTTAGTTTGTTTCTCTATAGATAAGAATTACGGCATTCATTAGACTACAAGAATAATAATAGTTAATCTAGAGATGCTACATATTAATTGACTACCAAACCAGATGAGATCTTAACATTGCTAGTAATTAGCAAATTCACTACGAGCGTTAGGATTTAGTAGGTAAGAACCCACTTTGCAGGGGAACGGGAGTGGATTAATATAGATCCGAGGTCGCAATCTCAAATAATAAAAACACATAGGAAGGAGGATTGAAGAACTATGGAAAAGTAGTAAACTAGGATTCATTTGTTCTTCTATTGAAAAAATACTCTTTTTATTACTTTAATTTTAGTTTATTAATTACATTAATCAAAACCTCTAATTGTCGTGCTATTTGGTCATTTTTAGTTTATTAGTTAGGATTTAGTAAAGATTAAACTAGACACCACCTCCTTGGTTCGATAACTTAGAGAATACTATAGGAAAATTTGTTATGCACTATCGGTACACTTGCCGCATACGTTTTCACCCGTACAGTACCATTGCATATCATCCCTATTGAGGACTCAAGTATATCCACCTGCATTAAAGCTGAAATCACCGTGGTGGAGCAGCCCGCTTGTAACGACCCCAAAACCAGCCTAGGAGTTAGGGACGTTACACACCGCGTATAACTACCTAATAACGCAAGGCTTCTAACTAATCCAACGATAAATCCAAAAGAGTACTTGCAATGTATAGATAATCAAAAGGAGTGGGAAGCATACTCCCAAAGTAACAATACAAAACCTTAACACTAGTCATAAACCAGAAGCGTATTAAATGAAATACCCCAAATCTAATTAATATTATTAAACCATTATTTAATGGAAAATAATCCTATTATAAATCATTTCACGTACGCATGCAAACCCATGCATGAGAACGTTACGTAAAAACAGTCGTTTCTCCATAAACGCTAAAACGCCTTAGAAGCATATGGTCAAACATGACCTTGTATGACCCTCTAATATTCAAACCAAATGGTCATACAATTATTATATGAATATATAATATATTCCCTAAGCTATATTCAGTCAAAAATGCAAAACGCTCGGGAGTGCTCACGCACGCCCCTTAAAGCACGAAAAGTCCGGAGGAGTGCCGAGGTGGCACGAACTCCTATAAAATTAATTCCTAGAGTTCCTAACATCATTATTAATCATTCTAAAGATAACCCACGAAGTGGTTTCACAAAATTCAGCAAAAACCACAGGAGGATTTTAGCGCTCCTTTTTGGCCCGGGAGTGTCCCGATGGCCCGTAAATTATGTCACGGGTTGATATAACCCCATATAACTCAATGTAACATCTTAGTATATGTTTATTTACCATAATAAGTGTTTACAAACACTTGGAACTCATAAAAACAATTGGTTTCCCAAAAAGTTCCTTAGAGCACAAAAACACACCTTCGGGGTGTCACGAAAATGCGTTTTACGCAATTGTCTTGTAGTTTTTGACATGCCACGAATTGGTAATCTTAAAAGGGTTTAAAATGACCTTCTAAATAAGTTGGTGTGACTAGTCAACAAGGTGCTCTATAGGGGCCGATTTTAAGAGCAACAACTAGTAAAAATTTGCTTTAAAAGTTTATAAAAGGCTTAAAACATGATGACTCATCATCCCATGTGTTATATTACTTAATGCCAAAGTATGTAGGTCTCATTTGACCAGAGATCTGTCGAAATTAGGTCATGGAATAAGGCCATGTGAGCTAGATACAAAACAAATACTAAAAGCAAAAAGTAGATTCCTTTTCTTTTTGCCTTTTGATTTCTTAAGCATGTGACCTTCCTTAGCTCTTCCTTGGCTCTTCATGACCGGTGACCTCCCAATTGAGCTTGAATTCGTCCAGCTACAAGAGGAGAAGAAGACAAGCAAAACTTAGAAAAATCAAAAGAAGATACCTTACCTTTTCTTACCTTGTCTTCTAGCCAACATTATTTTCTTTCCAACTCTTGCTAGTCACACCACATGGCCGGTTTTATGCAGTAAAGAAGGGCTTTTATTGAGCCAATAATCTATGTAATAAAAGGAAAAGAATAGTCAAATGACATTAAAAATTGACAAAACAAAAATCAATTTCCAAAGGCATTCTTACCTTATACGTAAGTTTAGTCTCATTTCCCTCCTTGCACTCTTCATTCACAAATTGGTAAGGTTCTAAGCTCTCTCTTCTTGCTTCATCTTCTTCCTTTGAAGCTTTTAAGTCCATTAATGGAGTTTTAACTTCTATCTTCATCTTTAAGGTAATTTCCTAGCATTTCTTGTCAAACCTTGAAGCAAAACTCTTCCTAGCATAACAACAAGAGTTCGGCATCACTTAGTTCACCAAGGAGGTTGTTCAAACCAACATTAATCCAAGGAGCATCTCAAGGTTATCTTAAGGTAGTTTTAATGCTTGAAAATCCTTAAAGCACATTTTTATATGTAACCAAGTTCTACTTCTTCTAAGTATCTTTTCTTCTTCATTTTGATGAAGGAAAACTTGTTCTTCATCTACCTTAGGAGTGCCAAATTTATAAGGAGAAAAAGTCTAAGGTAAAGTCTTGTAAAACTACTTACAAATCTACTTAAGGTCTTTGTTGAAGATCTAACTCCTAAACACCTTCACCTCTTGCATAAAACCGAAGAGGAGCATCAAGTTTACCTAGGAGAAGGCTTGGAGATTCAAGAAGAAGTTCAAGCACTTAACCACCTTTGTTAAGAAGTAAGTTTACTAAGTAAAACTTTATGTTATAAGCTTTGTTAAGCTTCTAAAAATTATACAAAAATTATGTACATCTCCTAGGTTAATTAAAACCGAAACTATATGGTATTATATGCCAAAAATACAATCTATAACTTATATAGAAAATATTTACCTTAAGACACATTTTTGTGTCACAAAATTTAGTTATGTCACATATTAATTCAAGCCGAATTATCAAGGGCAAAAATGCTTATTTTTGAGCTAAGAATTTATATAAGACATTACAATAATTTTTACATGAGTTATATAACTCCTATGAATTTATGTATAATTATTATGACATATAAGTCCACTTTTATATACTATATGGTCACCAAAAAATATGGCCGAATGTACTAATTGATAAATAGGTATTAATGACCTACTTAGGTATATAAACTTATATCACAAAGTTTGGTGAGCTAAAAATATTTCATTAGTGCTTAAATGGCTAATTAATTAAGTTAAGTGGCTTAAATGTAATTTTTACAAAATTTAGTGTATAATTGTGAAAGCTGGGAGCTAAAGGGGTATTTGGTGAAATAATATAATATAAGGTTAGGAATTAAGTTTATGAATTTTAGATAATTTAAACAAGTGTTAAAATAACATTTTATTAAGTTTTGGGCTATTATGTAATTTATAAAAGTTGTTATGAAAGTTTAGAACATAAAAAGGGGCGAATTCATAATTAAGAGATTTATTAGGCTCACCTTTGAAATTTTGAGGAATTATATATTTAGACTTTAGTTTATAAGTCATTAAGAAGTTATTATAAAGTTTTGGGGTGAAAATGTAATTAATGGAGAGTTCAAGACCAAAGCCGAATTATTTGGGGTTAGTTTGGTAATTTAAGAATTTATATATATATTCGGCATTTATGGAGAATTAAAATTAAAACTATAGTTTATAAGGCATTATGCAAAGTTTATAAGGTTTTGTGGTTAAATTGTAATTATGGGAAATAAAATATTATTGCCGAGAATTTAAGGGGCTAAGTTGTTATTTTTGAAAGTTATAGTACTTAAAAGCTATATACCAAAATATTAGTGTGACTATGTAATTTAGCTAAATAAGAAGTTAAAACTCTATAATATAATGAGATTAGAATTTAAATATAAAGTTTATGAATTAATGTGGTTGATTTATAAATAACCGAAATATAAGGGTAATAATTTAGATTTAAATAAAAATAGGTCCTATATGGATATTTGAGGAATTAGAAGAAAGAATTTTAATTAAAGGAATTATGGAATTAGAACTATGGCTTATGTAGTTATAAGGAAGTTAAAAAGAAACAATAAGTATTGTTTATGACTAAAAGGAGAATAATGAGATTATAAGAATATTATGTCATTGTAAGACATTTAAATATAGTTAAGAAAATTATAAGTTGTTATGTCACTTAGACAATTAAAATAAACAACAAATATAGTACATGAATATATGAATACATATATGTACATTAAAGGATTTATAAATAAATCAAAAAGGAATAACAAATAAGTTATACATTAAATCATGAGGTAATTAAAAGAAATAAACCTCACATGAAATAACAAATAAGAGATTTGTTGAAAGATCCAATAGGATCATTATATAAGGGTAACATAAATTAACCCTCTCAGTTAATCCTATTCTAGGACTTTGTTTGACCAGACGTTGACCGGGAATTAAACAAGTACAGTCTACGGTGAACGGTATGGGATTCTTGCAACCTGTTTTCTACCGGATTACACCGGCTTGTGTGCTATCTGTTGTTTGAATTAACGACCAAGATAATTAATGTAAAATGTTGTTTACTCTTGTGCGCTGTTGTATTATTTTATGTGCGTGAATGATGCTGACTACTACGTGTATGTCCCACGCATACAAACACTACTATACCAGTGGATTAAATACCTGCGCTTCAGTATACCGAGGACTTGTACTCAAGTCTCTCACTAACTTCACTTTATAACAAACGTCATTATCCTAAACGTGATAATTGACAATACACATTGTGTTCTTGTTTAACGTCTTAATATGACACTTAACAACTCTATACTTCGAGGACGAGGAGCCCAGTTCGATCTGGCCATGCATGCTACAGGAGCTGTACCTGTCTCAGGTCGTCTCCTATCTACGTCGCGACGGAACATTTCAGTTGGGAGGAAGACTCTATTCCTCTCGGGTTTCTAATGCCCATCAGTTCAGTTTGAGGAAGACTTCATTCCTCTAGTGGGATTCTATTTCTCACGCCTCTCAGTTCAGGGTTTAACTACGTTATCTCCTGGGGTTTTTATACCCAACCTTTCAATCTTAACGAGGTCACTATACCTTCACTATTTCAGATATTCAGTTATACCTGTCAGTCCCATTGTGTGGACCGACTATCATTAAAGAATTTCAGTTCAGCTAACTTGACCTTCTGCAGTCTTGTTCTATGTGACATTATTGTCCTTGTATGGATACTTGCTATTATCCTACTATGCTTGTTTATAGCTTTACAAAAATGAACTGCATGTGTTCGACAAAGTAGTTGGTGTGGCCCGGTAGACGATGGGCTGCACGTTTTCCATACCAGTATTGTTTGCTGAGCCCCTTTGGGGGCACCCCCATTTTTCAGGTACCTGAAGTTGAGAAGATTACCACACCGAGTGTAGGTGGGGTAGATTCAAGCTATGGGAGTCTCCTTATAGACATTTGTTTTTACTTAAGTATTTTACATTTGAGTTTGATTCCTAGTATCTCGGATTGTATTCATATTCAGACCGTGACTTTTGGAGATTGTATTTGGAGTTAGCCTTGTTGGTCACAAGGGTGACCAACGGCATTGTAATACCGCCCGGTTGTTGTATTCATTTCCACTGCAGTTGTATTTTATTTGGGAGTGATCGCCGTTCAGGTTATTGGATTTCGGGTTGGGGTGTTACATTAAAAGAGTAGCATCAAAAGGCCCGAAGGCTACAAAGTCATAAATGTATAATGTGCCAAATAACATAACGAACGAAGCTAGCTAAGGCTCTAGAAAATGAAGGGAGATCCTCGCTGATCAATCTGCAATGTTAGTGAAAATAGAGAAGTGAGCAAACAACCATGCTCAGTAGATGACTAACTTCATCAACAAGCATGCTCAAAACATTTGAAAGTATGATTATGAATACAGAAGTCAAACAGAAAAAAGAAGTACTTTCCATAGGAAAACATCAGCAACAGAAGTCCAACTTATCCAGACTAAAACAGATTCATAAAACATAGCGGGACCCTAGTGCTCAATGAATACAAATAGAACGGATAAAATTCATGAATAGAACGAGGAACATCACTCGTGAACAGAACGGGGGAGACACCCATGGCAAATAACAGAAGGACATCCTATGCAGCGCGCTACGGGATAGCTAGACCCAGCCATCCACGGCTAAGAAACAAAGAATACTAGGTCCCAAAACAGAAGCTTAGTAAACAATATGCATAGTGAGCTAGAATGCACCACACAGAGGTTAAATAGCTGAATTGACATTAGGGGAACACAACCCCGCAAACGGAAGCCAAAACCGAGCTCAAACAAGCATGTTTAGGCAAAATAGAGGCATGTCCGAACATGTGTCCGAACATCAATGTTTGGATACAAGTCGAGACTCAAAAGAAGCCGAAATCCAAATGTCTAAATATGTGTCCAAACATCAATGTTTGGACGTATACCAAGAGTCAAAATCAAAGGTGTCCGGACATGCATCCAGACGTTGAAGTTCAGACAAGTTCCATTAAAAATATACGTGGTAGCGTCCGAACATGTGTCCGAACATAAATGTTTGGACACAAGTCGAACATAAATCAAAAGAATGTAGAAGAGGTGACCGAACTTATGTCCGAACATACAAGTTCGGACACCTGCCGAGACTTGTAAGCCAGACTCGTCCTCGCACCCCGTCTGAACTTACATGTTCGGACAGAAGTTCAGACACAAGTTAAAACTCGGAAAACAGAAGGTAAAATATCATTTGTCCGAACTTGTAAGTTTAGACAGACGTTCGGACACATCAAAACCAGAATCACAAACACATTAACAAAGACATCAAAATGCACCAGATCACAATGTAAATTCAGAGTTTCTTTAAACACAACTATGGGGGTTTTAGGCAGATGAAATCAAGACAAAACAAGCAGGAACCAATCACAAACGCAGAGCAAATCAACAGTCTAAATTCTCAGATTGTAAACTCCCCATAGCCGAACATACTTATCGAATCCATCAGCCACTTGCCTCAATAATTGTAGAAGAAATTCCAAATCCGAGAAGAATCAGCCACCGAAATGCAGACCACAAGCAGAAGCAGACAACACTGAATATACCCACAACACAGAGAATTCCTAAAATCAGCAAAGATGCATGAAACCCTCGAAACAAATTAGAAACTGTACTTCACAACCCAAAACTGAATTTGACAATTGAGATATCGCAGAGGAGGAACACTAGTGGAGAATCCATGGAGGAACGCAGGGGAACAACCACTGACAACTATCGGATTGCAAAGAAACTCACAATTAGAAACACAGAGAAACCCACATAGAAAACTGAGAATGTCGAACTCTGCAAATCCAAACCTGATTGTGACGAAGGGAATGGAGTAGAGAAAGAATCCACAAGCAGATAATCGATCCGCATAATCCAACTACAATAAGGCTCACAGATTGAGGAAGAGAAGAGGGTTCTAAGGAGGAAGGGAGAAGTATGCTCTGATGAGAAAATGGCAGTTGAGGTGTAGATCATGAATGAGAGCGTGATTAGTATAAGGAAATAAATTCCTTATTTAAAAACTTACCAGTAATAGAAGAAGGAAAAAGACTAACTCACCCTTCTCTATAATCCAAATGACATTTGTGCCCTGATTTCAAATAACTCCAACTTAAAACACCACATAATGGAATAAAATTCTGCACACAACTTTGGGTTATAACACCGTTAGCTCTTGGGGATCCTCACGCTCTCTCTCCCCAAAAGCTCACCTGTGGGCCTGGGTTTTTTTAACCTTATCCTATGTGATCTAGCGTCTAGGATCTGTTCAGGTTCCAGGTCCACTTATAACCTAAGTCTAAAAACTATGTTATAAACCAATAATCTTTATAACATAAGTTAGCTCACCAAGTTTTAACCTATTATGAATCACCACCAAGTTTTATCCTAGATAGTGTGGTAATCATGTCTTATGTATAATCTAATTGGTTCTAGTAACTTTTGATAAATTAAAACAAAAGAAATGATCAGGTTGTCGAATTGATTAGAAGCTTGAACATATATCAATTCCTAATACTAGTTTAGCTATTAAAGAAAGGAAAATGGTTCTTGATTGTTGATTGTTTGAGTACAGAAAACTAAATGAAAATGAGCCCAAAAGAAATTGAGAATTATTGAGATTAAAAGAAAAAAAACTACCCTGATGTGACGTCTGAAGAAACATGTTGTGGGGTCAAATTTAGGCTATGTAGCCACGCAAGAACGCACACGTTGCTTGCAAAAGACTTTTCATCTCTGCCAGAATTCTATTCCAGTGAATTATCAACAATCAATAATGATAGTAGTATATAGATAGATCGATGGAGATTCAGCCCTGACACCTGTAAACAAAAGTGGTGCATATACCAACAAAAATGATATTAAGAGCTTCATCAGATGGAATAAGCCTGGATGAATCATTGAATTAGTACAGTTGGACGAGAGATAATTTATTTCTTAATGAATCCTTTTTTGGGTCAAAGAAAGAAGTGAGGTATTCAAAATGGGTTTTTGAGGACGTCCTTTTTCTGTAAAAGCTGCTGGAGCAAATTAAGCACCATGGAAATTTATGAAGAGGGACCGGCAAGCTAGCTGGCTGTCTGATTATTGTGCAAAAACAGTACCTGAACTTTTATATAGAAATGAGGCTGAACTTATATCTTTATAGGTAGTGAGTTACATATTTGCCAAAGCAAACCCCGTTATTTCATTCGTCCTTTTTGACTTGACAATACATAATTTTTAGAACCAATGTACGGTTATAATTAGTTTTTTCGGTGTAAAATTTCCACCAAACATCCATAAATGCATGCCTTGTCCTATACGTGCATTTGTGGCCTCCTCCATCATCTTGTTCTTAGTGTTTGGTTCAATATACAAAAAGGAAATCTGATAGGATAAATTGAAAAAACAGTGCACCGTATAGATCATTAGTTTATTAATGGCCTTGTTTGTTGGCAACTTAAGTCATGCTATTGACAATCAATTTCTTCTTCACATAATTGCAATTAGTTGTCCGTGGGATGAACTACATTTAATCTCATTGGCCTTTTTAAGCTCCCGATAGAACTCACAGGAAAAAATGACAAGGTTCAAGATCCGTTGGGCCTAGCCAGTGAGCAGGCAGCCAAGAATAACACTTTCCCTTCATGTTGGCCACGCTTTAATTGGATTAAGCCCACCAAGGGCGGGATGGTTCACGTGTAAAGGAGAATTTCATACCACTTTACTGTAAACAAAAAAATGGCCTTATGAACATTAAACTTCATCAGAATCCACAAAAGTATCTAATCTAAAACCACATTTTTGTAAAAGCGACTGTGTTTACATAACATGGTTGGAGTACTATGGGACGATTCAACTTTTCAATTCTACCTAGCCCTGGTTGTCCATCTATCCTCTTTCCCTCTATCCGTAGTCTATTCTGGTATTTCCATTCTCCTCATTGATCTCTTCTTCTGCAGCCTCTTCACCAGCATCTAGTGAACTTTGCTTGGGTGGAAAAACCTCCATCACTATTTCCAACAATTCCTCCATTTTCACTTCTCCAAAACGGGCTTCAGGTTGCTCAATTATCTGAGCGAGTAACAGGGTATATCTTAGAAAGGGCAAATCAATAGCTAGAAACATCATTCATCTAAATGCTGTTTTTTTAATAATAAACTGATGTAAATGTTTCGTTGGAGAAAAAACAAAAGCCCGAGTCCAGTTGAGCTAGTAATCTTTTTAGGTTAATCAAGCAGCAGAAACGGGTAAACAGTTTAGATGGAAGCACATCACAAGGTGATGTCAAGGATAAACGTGATCTTGGGGTGTGACCAACAACATAGGCAAAAAAAATACCAAGGTGAAATCAAGCAAGCCTATAGGAGATAACTAAAATCCACTGGCATCAATAATGGGAAACAAGAGAAGGAATTGGAATGAGGCACACATTGGTACACTCGTATATCACAGCAGACATGAGAATGAGATGAACCTTCCCACGTATAGCCCCACATACAGGCATATAGGCACCGGACCCAAAAGAATGATGAAACAATAAATGCCAACCACATTCACCACTACACTGATATAGACACCTGGTGTCTCCAGGTATATGACGAACGAGCTCAAACAACTTTAAAGTATACTTGCATAATAAATAAAACGAATGTTCACATCCAACCCTTCTTGTAGCATTAATGGACCTTTCTAACTCACTCATATAGACATCAAAAACAAAAGGGTAAGAACTTGAGATTACAACGTTAGCAAACTTTCAATCTCATTCATGAAATAATTACAGAGGAAAATATACAAGCACCATCTCTCAACATATCAAGAAAGAGGATAATTTACCGGATATAGTTGAGCCAGCGACAAGGGACGGATGTTGATTATATTAAGAATCTCAGCTTTTGCAAGGCCAAACACCTCAGTTTTCTCCATAAAGCGACCAATGCTATCCCTTGTTTGATCGATAGCCGCACTCTCAATCAAATAATCATAAACCTATGTTACAAGCAGCCAACTCATAAAGCTGCAACCTTCAGCACAATCTAAATCAATCAACAAAAACAGTCATGAAAAAGAGAAAACAGCTCGAAGCTAACCTTGTACTCCGAAGGTGCGATAGGAGCCATGACACGAGTAGGATCCTTGGAAGCGCCCCTAGACTCAAGAAATTCATATAACTCAAAATTTGTAAGCACACCCGCATTTTGCTTCCGACTGCAACATTAAAAGAACATTAATACCAATAAAATGCTACATGTGTGTATCACTACGAATAAGACCTCAAACTGACAGTAGTCTACCAACTGATAACAACCAACTGTGAGAAAAGACATTTCATATAATTATTTTTAGGTAAGAAAGCAAGTGCATTATACATACATCTTCATAATGAGACACACCAAATGTGTTGGCCCACCGGTACAAAGCTGAAAACAATCAGGCCAAATGTTTCACCCTAAAAAACAAAGAAAAAATGATCTCAAAATCAGAAAAAAGATAGGCTAACCAATCCTTATTACTCCAAAACAATCAGTGATGACTCTACGGCTGTAAAAGTCTACAAACATTAGAAGAGATGCAGTATTCTGTGCTGGGCGGAGACAATGATCAAATAGTAGATCCAAAAGTAGGATATAAAAATGTAATCAACTGAACACAAAGAAAATATAAGTGCCAAAAATAGGATTTCTATAGAAAACCTCGCAATGCATCATTTAAAACAACACATCAGATGGTAATTTTATCCATTAAGACCTTAAGATGAACTATCCTGAAAAAGCCAAAATTCCAAAACACAAATTGCCATAACTTACTCAGAAGTAAAAGAACAACACGGTTCCTAAAAGTATCTACAATCACGAACACACAAAGGGTTCTCTAGATATAATTTTTGTTCCTGTCCTCTTACAGTCTCTCTACTCTGCAAGAACCCAGATAAAAATCTATTTTCTTTACTATGCAAGCACAATGGAATCTTATTAAGTGCCCTTAACCAATCATTTGAATAAAAGACAAGAAATTAAGACTGTCCAAAAGAGTTGAGCATAGTAGGATGGGGAAGTTGAGAGTTAACCCAAATGCTAACCACTTCTTTACGATGGGGATCAAATGTAGTATTAAAGTCATCGTAGTATTTGATTACCCCACAAGGCAAGCATAGGGATAATATAATAGGTCATTTATACCAGTATACACCCACATATTATACAGATCTTTGAGGATCATCTTAAATCTTCCCGTCCTTAATCATATATGAACAAGAGAGGTGTTTGTTTTAAGGGAAAATTACATCTCTCACCCATGACGTTTGGTGACATTACACACCCCATCCACAAGGTTTCAAAAATTACTTTCACCACCCATGTGGTTTTTCTTTTTTTACATCCGACAACTTTTCTAATTTTCATTCAACTTAGGAGAATATTAAATGTTGTCCACAATTGATGAAACTTTACATGGATGATGCTAAAATGTTATATTTTGGTCCAACACCAAATTCAAAGTTTTTAAGCTCACATGTGACTTGCGGGACCAATAAACACATGTTCACATGTCACATGTTTTATTGGATCCCACGAATCACATATAAGCTTAAAAACTTTGGATTTCGTGCTGGAATAAAATATAACACTTTAGCATCGTCTGTGTGAAGTTTCATCAACTTTGAACATTTAAACATCTCTTAAGTTGAAAAAAAAGTAGAAAAGTTTGCAGATGTAAAACTATGGAAACCACATGGGTGGGGAAAGCAATTTCTGAAACCTCGTGAGTGGGGTGTGTAATTTGATAGGATTAAACCCTATATTACTAATTAACTCCACCGAAGTGGCCAATATCCTCTCAAAGAGGCCAAAATACATTCAATCCATCGATGTCTTTGCTTACAACCTCCAACCCTTATTTATACTAACATACTAGCCAAAATCCTAAACCTATTCAAACTAATAATAAATGCTACAATAAATACTAACGACAATATCTATCCTAATAAATGCTAAGTTCCTAGTCTTATTCAAACTAATAATAAATGCAAAGATCCTAAACCTATTCAAACTAATAATAAAAGCTATTCAATCACAATAAATACTAGACAATAAATACTAATAGTAAAAATAGGACTTCCTAATTAATATCCCCACTAATTACTTCTTTATAATAACTACATAGTAACTAACGGTCAAGGTACTCCTTTGACTTCCTAAGGAATAACTACACAGTCCTAACATCACTCCCCCGCTGCACATCCACCTTGTCCTCAAGGTGGAACCAAGGAAACTGTTGCTGAATGGCGGGCACCTCCTCCCAAGTAGCATCCGTAACAGAACTGTCTTCCCATAGAATAAGGACCTCGCGAGGAAGATCATCGCGAGCTTCTTGCACTGCTTCATAATCTGTTTGGCGAGCTCAATAATGCGTAAGGACTGCCGCTCAGAAGAGATAGTGTGCCAGCGATCTTGCCGAAGAATTTTGGTCAACCGAGAAGTTCTTGAAGAGCAAATGGAAGATTTGGGGAAGAAATTAAGGATAGGGATTTTATTTACCAGGTATATTAATTGGCTCCGCTTCTCTCCCTTCTTCCCAATTTGTTTCTTCTTCCTACTAACTCGATCGAATTCATATTCTCTCCTCCTCCGCCTCCTCTTCCCCATCAGTCTCCTCTTCTTTTTGTTTACCTGAGTTCCCCTTATTGACACTACTTGCGCGGTGATTGACTCCTTCGATTCTCTCCTCTTCTTTCGTTTTAACCTTTTCTTTTTCTCTTTCTTCAAACGAAAGATCTTCCTCTGCCTTCTTCTCTTTTCGGACTCCCCAAACCCAGTGGATCTAATACATCGTCGACGAGCTACTTCTCCCTCTTGAAATCTCCATGGTTTATTATTCCTCTCGGACTTCGGTTCCCATCCTCTACGATTTAGCCTCTCATTTTGCCTCCCTAAGTCGTTCTGCTTACTCGATCGATTTCTCCCCTCCAGCTTCTCCTTCTTTTTCCTCTTCATTATTGCCCTGAACTCCTGAATCGTTGACTCCTCTTCCGGTCTTGGAATTTCCACGACAGTGTGCAAATCATCTGTTGTAGATTCTGGTCTCTTGTTGGCTCTTTGCGACACCACCTCCATGGCTAAAGGATCCAAATCCTCTCCCCGCATCGAACTGATTACCATCTCCTTTCTCAAAGATTTCCAGTTTCTAAATCTTACGACCAATAAACTCTGAAAATCTGGCCACGAGATCTGACCGAAGTTGTTCCATATCCATTCGAGCCATTGGAAGGCCTCACCCTCCATAAACTCAGCAGCTGCTTGGAATCTATCTCGTTCATCAATGTTACACGATGCGAAATATGGATTAGCCTTTAACAGCCAGCCTTGCGGATCCTCCCTGTCAAAGAGTGGCGGTTCCATTTACCCTAGCAGCCAAGGATCATGCTCTGATACCAATTGATAGGATTAAACCCTATATTACTAATTAACTCCACCGAAGTGGCCAATATCCTCTCAAAGAGGCCAAAATACATTCAATTCATCGATGTCTTTGCTTACAACCTCCAACCCTTATTTATACTAACATACTAGCCAAAATCCTAAACCTATTCAAACTAATAATAAATGCTACAATAAATACTAACGACAATATCTATCCTAATAAATGCTAAGTTCCTAGTCTTATTCAAACTAATAATAAATGCAAAGATCCTAAACCTAATCAAACTAATAATAAAAGCTATTCAATCACAATAAATACTAGACAATAAATACTAATAGGAAAAACCCCTAGGACTTCCTAATTAATATCCCCACTAATTACTTCTTTGATAATAACTACATAGTAACTAACGGTCAAGGTACTCCTTTGACTTCCTAAAGAATAACTACACAGTCCTAACATAATTTCACCAAACATCAAGGGTAGGAAATATAATTTTCCCTAGTTTAATCATCCCTCATTTATAGAGTTAGAATTTAAGGTACATTGCCCTACTTCAAAAGTCGACAAATCGGGTTGACTTTCGGATCACAAAACACCTTAAAAACCTACTCTTTTTTATGGTCTTGAATGCAAGGGAAAGTCCAACTTTATATTCCATAAACTCCAAAATCAGGCTCAACGATCTTTTCCAAAGCCCCACTATCAGTTTAACAGCTCTAAAAGTTCAAACAAGCGAGCAATCGGATTTTAGGCCTAACAAGCCAATTGAGCAAACAGATGGCTTTCAAGCTCAAAGGATCTGTCAAACTGGTCACGCAGACAAAGTCAGGTGGATCACGCATAATAAATCCCCCACAAGACCAATCCAACACATATCCCAAACCAAGCAGGAGCCAATCCAACAAACCCAAAATAGACTAATGGCCGGTCAGAATCAAACTAGTCCAACTGTTACCATTTGGGAGGGAAATGGGCCTTTTTCAGCCCAAGTTTCAAACACCACTAAACAAACTAAGCAGGGCTATTCGATCCTACATACAGAACCAATCACTGAAGGAGAATGATCCCCCCTAACCTGCATGGGCCTTCTAACGTTAAAACCAGCCATTAATCGCATCACATTAAGCCAGATTAACCAAGGAATAAAGAAAATCCTACCAACCGAGGGAACCCTTATCATTGAATCACAAACACAAGCTATGTCGTGCAAACAAAGTAAGGGATTAGGCACAAATCTCGTCAGACAGACGGTATTATCACAAAGGATAGAACTGGCTTGATCTGGCAATACTCAAAAGGAGGCAAATCCGCAGAACCAAACACAAATTAAGGCCATCAATCGTCTGTCATAAACAAACAGAAATCCCAACCTTAGGATGCATCAAACATTTGAAACTAAACGGCGAAAGGTTTAACTTGCAGAGATTCTCAGAGAGGAAGCAACAGAACCGGAACAATAGGAAATCAGTCACACATTCATAATGAATTAAGCAGAAGAGTTAAACAGGGAAACCCTCAATTCTCATCTAGAGCAGACCTCGAGCTTATGTTTAGAGATTAAGCCAAGCAAGCGAGAAGTTGGGGAAAGAGGTATGAAGGCATCGAACCTGGGATGAGATTTTCTGGGAGAGATCGAAGGAGAAATTGCAAATAACACCGAATCAGCAGCAACCCAACAGCACGCAAATAAGCTTCGAATTTTTTCTTTCCGAGAAAGGATCTTCAAGAAGACGGCGGTAACAAACCCAAAAGTCGGAAAGGCCGTCTCCGCTTGAAACGAAATTAATTGGCGCCAACGGAAATCCGTGACCACGAGGGTGTTGAAAGGAGCAGCGTCAACGCCCTCAAGTAACCCTATCAGAGTAACCGAACTCTTTGCCAAATTAAAGCTTAGAGCAACTATTGGATTCCATAGAAGTGTAGGTAAAAATGGGAATAGAAATCAAGAGTATAGGAATGACAATGGAAACATTAATTAATGAGTATTCTATATCAATTTTCCCAATTAATATCTATGTTTTTATTACTATTTACATGTTTACAATGCTATATAAATAGGTAGATAAGATCATGTTTCTACAACAGCTTTCTTCATATTAGTATATATATAAACTTCACAAACTTTTTATAATAACTAAGTTTAAATTTTAAGACTAACATATAAATAAAAAATTATACTTACATTATAATCAATTATCTTCATAAATAGTTTTATAAATTTCTTAATTTTTTTTCAATTATCTCAATAATACTCCCTCCGTCCTGAATTGACTGTTCTGTTTACTATTTGGACATATCGTTTGTGTTATAACCAAAGTTCGTTACATTCTTTTATTTCGTTCCACGTTATCCTAAGTTAACTTACTTTACTTAGGACAAGGAAGTCCTTCTTAAATAGGTTGGGGACGAGGAGGTCATTTGTTTTCCATCAGTATAATCCCTGGTGAGGATAATACCCTTAATTTATTTATTTCCTCATTAATTATCCTCTCTTCTAATCACGTTCCCACGACGTTCATTCTTTCCCCTCACTCTGTCAGTTTTGAAATACCGTCAATACGCTCCTCTCTTCTCTGTTCTCTCTCTTCCAAAAGTACGCTCAATCAAGTGCCCAAGTCCTGCTGTGGTGTTCTTGCAATTCGAGTTCTGCTGTGGATCCTTCTCTCTATTGCACTCCGGTTCAGATTAAGGTAAGGGCGTCAGTTTGTTCTTGTGCAATTCTACAATTGGGAAGCTTGATTGTGATTCAGCGTTGGCTCCTGTGCCGTTCTATTTCTTCTGCGGTTGGTCCCTCTGCGATTCCGTTGGCAGAATCAGGTGAGGGTTGTATTTCAGTTTCGGATTGCAGTTTCAATTCAGGGTTAGGGTTGCGTTTCTGAATTGGTTTTTCTGTGTTTGTGGTTGTTCAGTGTTCGGGTCTGCATTGTTGGTCTGCGTTGCTGGAACTGCGTTGGTCTGGACTTTGCTATTCAGTTTGGGTTTCGTCTCTGCTGTAATTGAGGTAGGTGGCTGATGGATTCGATTAGTGTGTTCAGCCTTGGGGCGTTTCAAATTCTAGTTTCAATGTGTGAATTGTCTCTGCGTTGTGTTTGCGAATCAGTCTGTTTGCGTTGTTTTGTTAACTACAAACCCCCAAGGTTGTTTTCTGCAAACTTGTAATGTTTTGACATTGTTTTGGTACCTCTGTTTGTGTGAAAATCGCCTCTGTTCTTTGAGTTTTTCGGCGCGTCCGAACTTCCGTCCGACCTTGGAAGTTCGGACATACCCTTCCGCGCTTTGAATTTCTGAGCTTTTTTACGTGTCCGAACTTCCGTCCGAGCTTCAATGTTTGGACGGGGTGCGAGGACGAGTCCGACTTACAAGTCTTGAATGTTGTCCGAACTTGTAAGTCCGGACAGAAGTTCGGACACACTGTTCTCATTCTTCTGATTTTGCTTTGACTTGTGTCCGAACATTGATGTCTGGACACAAGCTCGGACTCTACACGTATTTGTTTTCCGAAAAGCGTCCGAACATCAGTCCGAGCTATGATGTTCGGACACCTCTGTTTCTGTTTCTGTTTTAAGGTTCGGCTTGTGTCCGAACATTGATGTCCGGACACAAGTTCGGACGGGCCTCTGTTTTGACCATAACTTGCTCGTTTGAGCTCCGTTTCGACTTCCGTTTGCGGGGTGGGATTCCCCTTCTGATTTCCAAGCTACTTATGTGCTTTCTGGTGCCTTTGGTGCATATATGCTTAATTGTTTTAAGCTTCTGTTTTGGGACCTAGTTATCTCTACGTTTGAACCTTTGGATGGCTGGTCTCACTGTCTCGTAGCGCGCTATGTAGGATCCTTCTGTTCACGGGTGATGTTCCCCGTTCTGTTCACAGGTGTTTCATCTGTTCTGTTTACGAGTGAGGTTTCCTCGTTCTGTTCACGAGCTGGTTGCTCGTTCTGTCTGTATGCCGTGATCAACTAGTGTCCCGCTCTGTTTTCTGATTCTGTCTGTTTCTGATTTTGTTTAGTCCTTTATGGTATGGACTTCTGCTTCTGCTTTCTGACATGTTTATGGACTCCTTGCGACTCCTTCTGTTTTGTTATTGTTCTTAAAATGTTTTGAGCATGCTGGTTGATGAAGTTGGTCATCTACTGGGCATAGTTGTTTGCTCATTCCCCTTCTCTATCTAACATTGCAGATTGATCAGCGAAGGTCACTTTGCTCAGCTCTGGAGTTTAGTTGTTTCGTTATTTGAATTCTTTTGAGACATCTGTATTTGACTTTGAGCCTTTGGGCCTCTTCAGTTAGCTTCCGCTTTCGATATTCGTTTTGGTGGGTTCTGTAATAACTTTTGGGATGTTGTGACATCATTTTGATTATACTTTATTCAAGTATTCGTTTTGGGCCTTATCTGATTATATGTTTAAGTTCATTTATTAGAGCCTTGCGTTATTATGTAATAATACGCTGCGTGTAATACCCCTAACTCCTAGGCCAGTGTTTGGGGTGTTACAATTTGACTTCAATTTTTAACATATAAGATAAATTAATTTTGAAAATTTAAGTTTTGCATATGATTCCTTACATGATAAGCTATATGTTACAAAATTTAATTTTATAAAATTATTTTATCTTATATGTTTAATATTGAAGTGGAAAAACGTGCCATAAAGCAAACAGGACAATCAATTCAGGACGGAGGGAGTAATACTAATAGAAATATTATCATTTAAGTATGATATTTTATTGTTATAAAATATAATAACAATACTGTGCAAAAAATGGTACCGGCTGTTCATAACCGGTTCACGGATTTTCGGCCAACCGGAAACCGGTTAACCGGATTTTCGGTTAGTCAAATTTGATAACCGCAACTAGTTCATTTAGAAGCGGTCAATCGGGACCTGTTAATCATCGGTTTCGATGCGGTTTTACTGGTTTGACGGTTAATCGAAATGATATAGAATTATGTGTTTTTTTTAATTATTAAAAAATGTATGGTTTTACCAGTTTTGGTGTGGTATTAAACCGGTTTATCATTGATGTTGGCAAGATTTGATTGGTTTTAGTATAACTCTAACCATTAACTATATAATTGTACACTTATTTTTGGTAAATCTAATAATTAACCATATAGTTTTATACTTATACTCAAAAAAATTAAGAAATAAAAAAGCTTAAACGGTTTTTCCGTTAACCAGATTTCTTAAAATCAATAACTGTAACCGGAATCGGGAAATTAAATAGTTTGGTTAACTGAACCGGTAAACCATTTTGGTTAACTGGGTTTCCGGTTTCGATTTCACCGGTTCCGGTTTGGCGGTTCTGGTTTTCCATGAACACCCCCGCCTACAACCAACTTTAAAATTTTTATTTGAATTATATATATATTAATTTAGTTTTAGTTGATTAAACATACTCACTCACAAAAATAATCACTTATTTTTATTAATAGTATATAACTATGTTTTAATAGAATTAAATACTAAAAGTATGATAAAAGTTGTGTAGAAAATAAAATATACATCATTTTACTACTACAATATCAAATAGAGCAACATAAAAGTTGCTCCTCTAGATATAATCATATAGAGCAATATAAATTCGCACTAATTGATACGGTTAGTTCCTCATACATAAAAGTATACTATTACTACTACTACTAAATTTTCATAAGGCTACAATGATATTTGTCTGTCTAACTAAATAGTAGTACTACTATTACTATTACTACTACTACTAAATTTTTGGTAGTAGTTCCTCATACATACAAGTATACTTGATTATTTTCTGGTTTTGATGTGTGTTGTCTTCCTACTCCTCAACTCCTAAGATTGGATATAGATGAAACCTTGAGATCATATACATTAAGGGCGCGTTCGGGTGCAGCATATATGCGCATTTTTCGACAGCATAAATATGCAGCATATGCTGTTTTGGACTCCTTTATTTGTTTTTGTTGTTCGCCTAAAACAGCATAAATGTCAGCATAAATGACAGCATAAATGCCCGCAGCAAATGCTACTTTTTCGTTTTCGTGCTTTCACTTCCGTTTCTTTACTCACTTCATAATGCAATTACTGTGACTATTGATTTAAAAAAAACGAATTTTTTTACAAGTTACTTTATTTATTACAAATTACATAATGCTTTAAATAATTTATAAAAAATAGTACTACATCTTTAGCCAAATTTACAAAAAATCACATTTATAATACAAATCTATAATATATTATTTGTAATACCACATAGATTAATAAAATTAAAAAAACGAATAAATATACACACTTGTTGATATATAAATTAAAATATTAAAATAGTTTATAGAAATATGAATGCATATAAATTTATTAACATACAAAGTTACAAAAATATTATATATTACTAAAAGTTATAATTTCACTAAATAAATTCACATAACATTATTAGAAAATTTGAAACGCTTTTTCTCTTTTTTTACGCTTTTATATTTGTAAGAATTATAAAATTTAGATAATAAAAATATATTGTTTAGGAGTTACAAGTTTTGCTTAAATAATAGAAATAAAAATTTTATTGTTTGTGAATTTTTTTATTTATTTTTACTAACAAAATAAAGTTACGTAGTGTAATATAATAAATTATAATTGTAATACGAAAACGGTAAACACACTACATATAACTAACTTAACCAAACATGCTGCATATATGCTGTACTGCCAAACAACAGTTTTCAAAACAGCTGCATTTATGCCAGCACATTCCTGCCAACAAATATGCTGCATTTATGCCAGCGCATTCCTGCTGTCAAATATGCTGCATTTATGCTGCCAAAACAGCCATGCCGAACAGATCCTAAACCTCATCATTTTGTTGTATTTGGTTGACTATCAGATGGAATTATTATTTCACATTATTATATTATTTGGGGAGGGATGTGTTGATTGTTTTGCAACTGGAAGGTTAAAAGAGTTACAACAAATACAAGTAGTAGTTTTCTAAGTCATATATTGTTGTTGTGGCAGAAAGTGGAGAGCCCTCTTTAGTTCAGATCAACCCCTTGTGTTTTCATTTTCCTTTGCAATGAGAGCAGCTATGTGTTGTCATGCCATCTATCTAGATGCCTCTTAGCTTTCTCCACCTACATAGAACACCGATTGTGTTTATATATATATATATATATTTATGTATATATGGTTTTCTTGTGATCATCATTAATTTATGTATGTATTATATGCCTCATTAATCCAATTTGTACGAAAGGTGACCTAGCAGATGTTGAATGTTTCTGTGACATTTATCTTGATTGAACTGAAACTATATTGTTGCAAATGCAATTTGAGTTGATTTATTTTGTTATTCTGTCAGATTTTCTTAAGAAAAACTTAACTCAAGTGGTCATTCTATCCGACAAGCCAGAAGATGCGGATCGGATAATGATCAGTTTCAGAGGAACCAAACCTTGGGCAACAGATGTGGACTACTCCTAATATCACATCCTAAAGCTCGAAGAATGGGTTTCTAGAAGGCAATGGGTCTAGGAAACAGAACAGACACCGCTTCCGTTGAGTAACACCTTTGGTCCATCAACAACGACTACAACGTTTCTGATGATGACACTTACATGGGAGACAAGGGAGCTTTCTGTCTACAGAGTGAGAACTAAGTTGAGTGACTTGTAATCTGAACATAAGAATGCAAAATTTTTTGTAACATGACATAGTTTAGGTGGGGCTTAGCTATATCCTCTTCCTGACACTGCTATTGATACGAGAAGAAACTGAGTTTGTGAGCATACTGCTTGTTGTATACACATGGTTGATACTTTTAATGACAAGAAATAGTTTATCAAAGTTTTTGGAAACTTTATGAAAAATAATATTTTTGCTTATCTTTTGTAATTTTCATGTTTATTAAGATTTTAATTAACAATATAATGAGATTATTGATATTATAAATAATGCAAAAAAAATTTAACTTGAAAACTCAAATAGGGCATTTATATATTTGCACCAAATTCTAGATAAAATAGTACAATAAAAGGAAACTTGCACTATTTGTTCTATGTGTATTAGTGCAATATACATGTTTGCCCTATTTGTGTGGTGGGTGGATGCCATAGAAAATAACAAAGAGGACAATAAAACTAGTTGCACTGTTTGGTGTTGATCAAATGATGCAATCTAAATATTATGCCCTATTTGTTCATATATCAAATGGTGCAAAACACTAAAGTCACACTATTAGTTGGTCAACAAATGGTGCAAAACACTAAAGTCACACTATTAGTTGGTCAACAAATGGTGCAAAACACTAAAGTCACACTATTAGTTGGTCAACAAATGGTGCAAAACACAAAAGTCACACTATTAGTTGGTCAACAAATAGTGCAAAACACTAAAGTCACACTATTAGTTGGTCAACAAATGGTGCATCTATTCTTTGTTGCCCTGTTTGTGCCGATTAAGCGGTGTACTACCACCAGATCAAACAGATTTGGTGCTCCCTTTCACTAGTGGAAAAAAGAGTAAAAAATACGGCTAATAAACGACGGTTTGCAACATAACCGTCTTAAATACCTCCTTCCGCGCGCGCGGGGGACTTTTTAAGACGGTTGATGTCAAACCGTCGTTTAAAGCATTTTTTTTCGGCGGTAAGACACCTTTTAAGACGGTTGTAGGAGAACCGTCGTTTATACTATCAATTTAAAAGACGGTTATTGGTGAACCGTCATTTATTATGTCGCCGTTTCATTTTAAAAGACGGTGTCGACGGAACCGTCGTTTTTAAAGCTTAAAAAAGACGGTTTTTTCGCTAACCGTCTCTTAAAACTCTTTTTTTAAAATATGTTTAAACACAAATTAACAAAGTTTGAAAAATAGTATAAAGTAATAAATATTTAAATTAGTTTACATGATGGTTAAAATTCACAAAATAGGTATGAGATATAATATGTATATATAATTTTTAAAAAATTGTATTTTATAATTAGCATTTATTAAATATTTTAGTAAATTATAGTCATTTTTTATAATTAACATTAATTGTAACTATATGTACATATATGTATTCTTATAATATTTAGCTTTAGTATGTATATAATACGATGCTTATTTACATATTACGATGTTTTACTACTTATTATAATTTATATAGGAGTGAACATACGTTTGAATAACAATTAGAATTCCTTTTATTAAAAGATTAAGTTATAAATGCTACATATATATGTTTTGTTCATAAAATAAACAAGTTTGATGTAGTGGCATAGTGGTTAGGGAGTGCATGCACGCGTGTGACTTCACCATGTGTCGTGGGTTCGAATCCCAGAGACCACCCAAAGATTACAAAATTAATCTAGGCGGATTCACTTATTTTTGCGCTCGAGATCTTTTAAAGACGGTTCGATTAAAACTGTCGTTTAATAGCATCTTAAAAGACGGTTTTCAAACCGTCGTTTAAGACTGGTGACAAAAAACGACGGTCGTTTAAGAGACGGTTCAGAACCGTCGTTTTTGAGCGGTTTGAACCGTGTTTTTTGCTCCGTTCTGCACCAGTGTTTGTTATAGATCAAATAGTGCAACAAACACAACATGCACCAAATTGGTTATTGATTCGCTACAATAACCAATTTGGTGTAACTCTTATTACCCCAGTTGAACTCATATGTTGTAGTGCTAGTTTTCACAAATAATGTTTATAACATGTTCTAAAAGCAAAAGCTAGAGCTAGTTCAAAGCTTTTCGAGAGTTTTCACTCTTCGGTGAGATGGGGTGAAAATTGAACATGATATGATTAATATAAATAACTTAAACGGATTATATATTAAATCCAAAGCCGATACGATTATTAAATGGGTCAACTAATACACTGCCCAATAATTTAATCATGTTAAATTTTAAAATCCAAACCTCTAAATTTTGTGTCAGTATTGTATTGGTTAAACCGGTAGTGTTGAATTTGGGAAAATTACGAGAACCTAGTTTTCATATATAAAGCCCGCTAACTGAGCAGACAGGATATGTCTAGAAACAAATGAAGTCAAACTCACTATCATAGAAGTTACGAGAAGCAGTGAGCAGGGGTGGTTCAGTAATTTATGGGGCCCTGTGCTGAATATTTTAACGGGACCTTATATAAATTAAACTTAAATATAAAATACATAAATTTTAATTTAACTGTGTCACAACTTAATTTTATATTAGGTTATGTAATGAGATAAAATGTCAAAAATGACAGTTCAGACAAACTAGAAGAAGTTTTACTCATTATTGAATAATCACTTAAAATATTCATTCTGCTAGTATTCTACAACAAAATCTTTGAAGAAATAACCATTAGTACTTGATTTAATAGAAGAAGGTAGTTAGAGAGGTTATCAATGACTACATACAGAAAGAAGGAAGATCAATATACCTGTATTTTTTTAATATAGATATTACTCGAATTCAAACAGTTTCGCTAATAATTTTATTTATTTATTTGTCTTCTAAAAGTCTTAATACTGTTAAATTCAATCAACTATTAGTTGTCTGTTAGTTGCCAATAATTTTATTTATTTATTTGTCTTATAAAAGACTTCATATTCTTTTAATTATATAAACTACAAGATAATTAACTCTTTTTAAAAAAATAGGTCCCCAAAAATTTGAGCCCCTAAAATTGAGGGCGTTGTTCTATATCAGCACATGAACATGCCAAGAGCCGCCCCTGGCAGTGAGGGTTAGAAGGAAGCTGAAATACCCCGAACTTAAATATAGGGATTAAAATTAATCTAATACGTATTTAAGGGCCTAAGGGTACCTAATTAATACTGATAAGGAAAAATAAATCCAAAAGAATAAATAAACGCTTAAAAAGCGGAAAACGCTAAATAAGCGTTAAATAACCATAGGAGGTATGAGACCTCGGTTAGAGTATTATATGGATCCCAAAGGTTTAATAACACCTAAATAATGTATGGGAATAACTCCCGAAGAAAACGGATCCAAATAATGTATTAAAACGCTAATAGAGCTTTAACGCACGTTTTTCGAGGAGACCCGAAAACGTGATTTTAAATGGTCAAACGAACCCGTAAAAATTATAAGTCATTAAATAAATATTATTAAGCGTTTATGAAAGCTTAATAACCAATAAAAATAAAGAAACGAGAAAATTCCGGAAAACGGGTTCCGGCTAGCAAAAACTGTAACAACCGGGAAGTTGTGGGGTGAGAATGTAATAAATCAAAACTAATGTGTCCACTTTAGCAAATAAAAATCAAAAATCTGTATGGGTGCATATGGGGGGCCGGCTCACTTACTCCCTCCTCTCTTTATTTTCCCTCTTATGTGCTAAAGGACAAGGAAATAATTAAAAAAAAAAAAACAAAAACAAAAACAAACTCTCTCTCCTCACAACCCACTCCCTCATTCACGATTTCTCTCTCTCTCTCATTTTCTTTCTTCTTCCTAAGCCCTCTAATGGCGATAAGAGCAAACCACACCAGCCCTCTCCTTCTCTCCCATTTTTGGAGGCTCAAAACTCCTCCAAATCACATAAAAACTGTACCGTTGGAATCCCCTTGCAAAGGAGATCATCTTCCTCATTTCAAAAATCGAAAACACCCACTTTCATATCCATGGATATTCTCCATTTGAAGGTTTGAGTCCACCATTAGAAGCCCCTCCTTCACCTTGATGTTTTGAGGTAAAAAGAAGTTTAAAAATCCATCTTTTCCTAACTCCTTTTGGCAAAACGAAAATTCAAACTCTAGCCTTGTTTTATGCCTTGTTCCCCAGCCGATTTTGGCTTCATTTTGGAGTTGGAATCTTGACATTGTTGCTGTCCAAAGCTTCATCTAGCCATCGGGAGGTAATGCTTCATTTTAAACATTAAATAAGTATGTAAACCCTAGATTAGTTTAAGGGTGAAATGCTAAGTTAGAATTTGTGTATTGGTATGGGCTGTAGCATTGGAGTGTGAACTCCATTTGAAACCGAGAACAAGAAGGAAAGAAAGGAAAAGAAAGAAGAAAGGAAGGGAAGGGAAAGAAAGAAAGAGAAACTAGAATCACAAGGTAAATGCTCTTACCTTGAGTTGGTTTATGTATTGTAGTGTAACAGATTTTATGTAGTAAAAATGAGTAATGTATATGGTAATGAGTAATTGGTATGTTGTAGTATAATGAGGAGTAGAATGTAACAGTTTTGAGGCCTTTGGAAGAGGTTTAAAAGCTTGGGTAGAACATTGGGAAGTAAATGTGTATGTGCAGGAAATTTATTGTGTTGTGATGGAGCTGAAAGGTGAGCACTGATGCCTTGAATAAACAGGTTGTATAAATGGGCATTTGTGAGCCGAAACAATGTGTGGGCAATGTTAAAAATATAGGGGAACCTCTGCCCAAATTTGTATGGAAATTAGAGGACTTGGATGTATAAGGAGAGAGAACAACCTAGACAATAACTAGGTGTGTTTTGGTAGTAGTTGTGAGTGATTAACCATGTTGTAACAGATTTTGAATGGAGCTAGATAATGGGGAGAACTTGAGTGGAAGGTAATGCAATTAGGATGCTAGGAATGGTATTGATAGAGGGAGTATTGAATGGTGGAAGTGGGAACCAAAATCTGTAGCAAAGAGGTATTAGATTGCATTGTGGAACTAAGAAGAAATGGTGTGCAAGATTTGGTAAAATGAATGTTGGACTTGGGTATAGATGGTACAATTGCTTGGAATTGGAATTGGCATGGTAAGAGGAGGTATTTGGGATGCTAGGAGTGACATTGGTATTGGATGGTAGAAGTTGGTTTAAAAATCTGTAGCATTGAAAAAAAAAAAATGGTATAAGTGCTGGAATGAAATGAGAAAAAATTGTGTAAGTTGTTGATTTAGAAGTGAAAAATGAATTGGATGGATGAACTAAGGTGAATTAGAGGATTTAATTAGTGTTTAAACATGTAGTAAACATGTGGAAATGAGTAGGAAAAGATTGGGTGTGAATTGAGTAGAGTTTGAAGTCAAAATGAGTAATTAAAATAAGTACTGGGCTGGACCGACCCTAGGACCGACCCTAGCAGGGTCGGTCGACCGAAAAGTTGCAATCTCGGAAGCTTCTGCATCCGACCGACCCAGGGGACCGACCCTGACTGGGTCGGTCGAGTAGAAATTTTAGACGGGAAATGCTTCTGTAACGGACCGACCCAAGGACCGACCCTGGCTGGGTCGGTCGGGTTGGAATTTTCTGTAATTGGAGTCTCTGCAGCCGACCGACCCATGGGTCCGACCCAGGGTGGGTCGGTCGGGTCAAAACTTACAAAAAAAAAAAACTATAAGACTATGGTTAGTATATGTATGTATGTATATGTATACCCACCTATACATACGTGCATATGTATGTAAGTAAACCATTGTTAAGTAATTAAAAGTAAGTAAATAAAATGCAAGTGTAAGAATGTGAAGACTTAGTGAGTATGAGTTAGGAAGCGTAAGGGTAACCGAATTAAACTAATGATAGTTAGATTAATTATTCGGTTGTATGTATATCATAGGATTTGAATTGTGAATACCGGAGGAACGTTGGGATACAAGTACAACGGTGAAAGGTATGATTTCTTCATGCCCTGTATCCTAATCTGGTTACCCCGATTTGTGTGCTTATTTGACCACCTAAATAAGATAAATGCATGAATCGGACTATATTGCACTTACCTGTGCATGACTTATGTTGTGCTTGATATTTATTGTCTTGAGCACTAGTTTGTATAATTCATGAAATATATGAATGATGATGAATGGTATTCGAACCTCATATTGTACTTGTGTAATGTATTGTACCTCGTATGTATGTGTATATGTGTATTGTATTATTGTGGCTTGGATGTTGACTTGTGCTAATTCCTAACTATCTAACTCCTAACTTTAGTGAGTAAATTGGAATGAGTACAAGTCCGATATAGCTTCGGCCACGCGTGAGGATGCGGAGTCACAAGAGGTTGGCTGCAATTCCTGACTCTTAAACTGGTCCGCGGCCCAAATCCCTTAAATGGGTAGCATCCCGGATTGGTGAGTCAAGTAAATCCCGGAGGTGGGACGGTGTAGTCCCCAGGGCCGGAGGTCCCGACGACTTAACTTGAGTAAGAGTAAGAGTAAGTAAGTATGGATCCGTAAGTAAGTATGAGTATGAGTATGTATGTGTATGAAGTAACGAGTAAAAGAGTAATCTCCACCCGATTAACCCGGGTGGACCAATGAAGCTAACAAGTATTGTATACTGTGTATGTAATGAGTATGTGTATTCGGAAAAAGGTAAGTACGTATTGAATGATTTATGTTGTACTCTTGTATGTAATGAAGTGTATGTATGTGTGTATGCCTTGCGTAATGTATTGTAATAATATGTATAAAAGCATGTATGCATGTATGTTTGAATGAAATCAACCGCATGTATACGACCAAGTGGTCGGCGTACCCTCACTAGTACGCGGGGTATGCGGTTATCATGCTCGGCGAAAGCTGACCCCTTCGGGGGACATTTTTTAGTGTGCAGGTACCCGAAACGAAATGGTCAAGGAAGAGACCGGAGGCACACCCTGGTATTTGGAAGTAAGTAGGTGTGAGGAACGGGTAGCAAGTAGTCTCTTAGCGAGATGTATGAACTTAAGGAGATAGTACATTGTATAAGGATCTTAGTAAACTCGGTATGTAGATTATATTGTATTGTACTGGGAGTATTGTATTGAATGAGATTGTAGTAGTATTTGGTAAATGGAGAATATTGTGGATTTGTAGTACTCGGGATTCCGGTCCATCAGACCGATGCTGTATGTAGAATCAGTAGCCTTGTTAGTCACGTGGGTGACTAACGGCATTGTATCACCCATTGTATGTAAATATATATCCGCTGTGTGTATCTGATGAGTAAGGAGATTGGACGTTAATAGCTGTATTAATAGTAGGGGTGTTACAAAAAGTGGTATCAGAGCGAAGTATCGCTCTGATGACTGGAAATACGAGTTTAGGAATACCGAGTTAGGAATTAGAAGCTTAGGGCTAAGGGCTGAGTGTTAGCATTAGAGATATGCTAGTTAGGAACTACCGGTGAGTACCGGATACCTACAATACCAGTCCCCCCCCGCAAACCCTATTGTATAACTTGGGAAAGACGCTAGAGAGAAGGAAAGCCTCTCATACTCGGAAAACCCGATCTGGCAGTAGTGAAATAATCATACAGTAAACAAGAACCTGACATATAGTAGATGCAAGGAATTGGAAGTCCCGGAGATGGTTCCGGTCGAACAACAACACCCGCACTAATGGCGGTGGAATGAGCACTCCAACCACGAGGAGGCCGCAACTTACAACAGCATGGGGCGACATGCTTAGCAGTCGCGAAACCTAGCTAGTAAACCAAGAGCAGGAAAGAAGCACTCACCGTGCAACGGAATGGAAAAGGGAGCAGTAACGGAACCCGAGACACAAGTCTACGGGATAGTAATACTTGGATAATACCACCAACGGTATGCTAGCCGACTAAGGACATAGTCGGAAGCGATTAACTCCAAATTACAACGCCAAAAGGCTGCAATACCTGGCCAATATGGCTCAAACAACTACAAGGACAACCATGAAATATAATTCAATAGGACTACAAGAGTAGTGCCTAAACAAGGAAGGCTCAGTAACCACCACAGGTAAGTGGGAACGAGCCACAAGGAACGACACTAAACCAAATAGAGTGGGAATCTCCAAGGATTGGAGAAGTACCCAGATCTACGACAGCCATGTCCAGAACACTGTGAAACCACCCAAAGGATCGAATACCCCAATCATAAATTGATAAGATCGAGGGAAGAGTCAATACGACTAACAAATACGAGTGGAAACAGTACCGTGATCGGTATATGATTATCCAAAAACCACCAGTACCACGCACTTGCCACGACAAGTGCAGTAAGGACAGAAATATGTAAAGGAACTCTAACACACCACAGGTACATAGTAATGTACTGTGGCCGCAAGAAGCAACTACAGGATCACACATCCTAAAAACTAGAAGAATGGAACCTTGGAAAGGCCTAACGGCCCGACCACTGTACTTAGTACATACCAGTCAGCGAGAAGCTGGACTTGGTCAAGACCTCAAACATGGCTATGCCATGAGAGATCCCTTTTAACACCGAACCATTGTTTTCAAAACCCAAACTCTTCTTTCAAACCACAACTTTCTTTTAAAAACCTTGGATTTTAAAACCAAACCAACAGAATTACGGTGAGTATCATAGAATGATACAAGAGGAAGTGACAATAGAATACTTCACCTAGGCGTGTGACGAACACTACAAGTGTACCCAATTACGGGATGTGGGACAACTGCACTCCGAAGGAGCTTGCGGGCCTGACAAATAGTTAGGTAAGTGGTAACGTATCAACATGGTACCCCACGTATGTATACATGTAGTGCACGAAACACGGGAAGTAGTCAACTCCGTTCTACGGACCATCAGTAAGTTCAAACCTGAACAGCTGGACACCTCAGACGATTAAGTACAAAGGAACTCAGAGAATCCATCTGAAGATGAAGAATGAGAATTAGGAAGCGCAAGGAGCGCAGACTAGTAAGAATAGACATTGGATATGTCTCAAGATGTCAAACCAACACATGACAGCTGGAAGGGATACCCAGCCTGAACACAGTAAGGCAAAAGCCTAACGTGAACACCACAATGCTCAACAAACGGGACAGAGTTCCCAAGAGCAGTCACAAGATTACCATAAAGTATAATCCATCGTTGGACAGGATCTTAAGCCTAGTCTAAAACACTAGGAGGAGTATAAACAATCTACCCAAGAACGGGAGACGCTATAACCCACAAGGGGATAACTCAAAATACAATACCACAAGGCGGTATAGACATTAGCCGGATGTAACGGCGTAACCTAACAACACCCAAGGAGCAAACCTTGAAGGGTGTCTGAATTAACAACAATCAAACGAAGCGTCATAATAAGACCACGAAAGCTACAACAAACACTCGGTTAGGACACCGAAGGGATTTCACTTAACAGGAAATGCCCTAAATTACTAAAAGGCACTGATTAACACCAGAATGCCTAAGGACCACATATGAACGGAAGCGTGATGTCACGACTTGCCATGGGACCCAGTAATACCTCCAACCTATGGGGTATACAAGGAGTGGAAACATGTATAAGCAGCTTGCAAAGAGCATAGCTCGCAGCAATAGGATTAAAAGCCATAGACAGACTACGTTATGTAACTTAAACGGTTGCAAAACCCACACAATTTGATAACAAGACTTGCAAGGGATATTGTCTCATACGACAAGAAATCAACAACTGGACCATCAGTTCAAACCCAACATCCTGAGTGGCTTGGAGTAATGGCCATCTCAGTGTCACTGTCACTAGAGCACCAGTCTAGTATACAGTTGACAAGCTTTTAATTACCCTTCATGCCTACTGCAGCTAATAACACAGAGGCATAAGAATCAGGATAATGCCAACAATGGCCTAGTCCACATTTGGACACTACGAGAAACCCAAGGGAAGGTACCCTCGTAACCGACAACCACCAATGCGGTGAGGATGAGAACCCTTGGAAAAGGCTTCCATCTACTATAACAATGAAGCCTACGCAGTAGATATTGCCAAGGGCGATAGAATAAGGAAATGAGATTTCCAAATCATTACGACGTAAAGGAGTAAGCATACACATATGCACCTAAGCATGTGTGAACCATTGTATAAACACTAACATGGTGAACCTCGTTATGAGATCTATCAGTTATTAGAACGGGACCAGAAAACCCTTGAAGTTTCTTGGGATGTCCTGGTAGTATAAATACAAGCAAAACTACACAGCCAGAGCCTAAACCAATGCTCAGCACCAAAAGGCAATAATTAACAAAGTAGTTAATGTGAACACACATTGAACACCATGAATGACTCACGCTCAAGAGAGCTTATGACCCGATGAGTTATCTCATCCTTGGTCAACCAAGATACTTGGTAAAGTGTATCACAAATGAGGATAGAATGTGAGGTAAGTTAACCTACACATAAAACCTAAGTCGAATAAGACATCTCCACACTGGGAAATAATCACATTGCGGTATGCCACGACAACCGTCATACACACGAACAGAGGAAACCCTCAGTGTTCATGTCATAAGTAAATGGTGCCAACGACAATGGCAATGAGTAAAGACAAACTACCACAGTAACAGAGACAGTAAAAACGATGTTGTATACGAGTAAGAATGCGGGGCGCAACAAGCGACCGCTATGAGGAAGTAGTTAAGTAATGACACGGAGTATAAGTATGAGATGACACACAGAAATATTCTTTCCTATCACATAAGTGACTTACTGTCAAGCGTTTACGCCTCTGCACTCTGTATGACTGAGTGTTTTGGCATTGCACTTGTTCAGCTAATGATCTAATGAGATGGTTAGGGATATGGAGAATGTAAACCGTAGTAAATCCTTCCTTTCACCACAAACACGGCATAAGCCAGTTAAGCAAGCTTAGCAACAAACCGTGCGGCCTAAGGCCAAAGAAGCACGAAGAGTGCGAAACACACTAACAAATCACAGACGTGAATTCCAATGGAATAAAAGGTGAAAGGAGACTTAAGAAAGTCACTAGGACCGACGCATATCAATGCAAGGTCATACAAGTAAAGGACACTTGTACTGAACCAGAAGAACTGGTATAATTCAGAAGCTATTGACAACAGAGGAAGCACTATAACTAAATAGTGGCTTAACCTCGCCCGACAATAAGTCGGAGGAACTTAACGAATAATCATGGAAGCACGAAAAGCATGTGCAGTAGACTACCAGAGAGCTGGTTATAAGTCTTAAACTCATTGAGTTCAAACACGGCAAAAGAATACCGCATTTGTGTAGTAAACCTTATTCCCATAATAGATGGATAAGAAGGTGATGTATAGCACATTAATGATAATACGAAGGGTAACTAACCCAAGCTATCAGGGTCGCGCAGCAGAAGCTAGTGGGCCCTAGCTAGGAGACAATATACCTAGTGAGTATAATACAATGGCTATTAATGCCTTGAAGCCTAATAGGCTAGAACCGAATTAATGATGAGTTAAATAAACTCATATAGGAACTCTTGGTGCAAAGACTAAACCGTTGGTATGGTTAAGACCCTTTGACCAGAGCTTATTCTATAGTATACCGTAGTGAAGCTAAACGCTTCAGTTTGCCCGAACTGATTAAACCAATGTCTAACAATAATATATGGTAGATTACGTGGGCGTAATCCCTTTTAAGGGGGGTAGAACAAAAACCGCTTGATGTAAGTTTTGTGAATAAAACACATAAACCATAATGTGCATAGCACAAATGAGAATCAAATGGATGATTGGTACTACGTTAAATAAACATAAGTACTCATTCATATTGTAATTATGGTAACTAGGCATTAAACATGCAAATACCATAGGAGGAATGTACCTATCTTGTAACACCAGTGTAAGAGTATTAGTAAAAGAAAGGTAATGAGTAGTGGACGGAGCTCCACAAGTATTGTAACCTTTGAAGAAGTAGTATAAAATGAATGAGGATAGTAGATGAATGAAGTTTATGAGTAGTGGAATCGTAAGTAAAATATGGGAAACAAGTGAAGCCAACTAAATCTTATAAGTGTAGTATTCCGTAGTTAGAATATAGGATATGATGGTGAGTAATGGATGGAAGTAGTGAAGGTTGAGGAAATGAGCATTAGGATTGAACCATGGAGTAAAGCATTTGGGAAATAGAGTAAGGATGATTGATGGACTGATTCCATCCTTTGGAGATGTATGAATGACTAGGAAGAGTAAAAAGATAGAAAATGAAAATAACTAAATTATTTGCTTGTTTGAAACTGACGTGGGAAGTCGAACTTGATCCTGATCAGACCAAGGGAAACTGAACACAAATTGGGGTGGAAAGATAGTTCAACACTGATGCTGATCACATCAGGGTCGAATGATTCTTGAAGCTCCCCTTAAGTGGTCACAAAATCACACATAGGATAGAAGTAATGAACATAAATTGGAATCTGGAGTTGTATGTTTTAGAAGGATTTCTATGTAGCCGTGGGGAAAGATTTTCCTAGACTGGGGACTAAGTATTTGTTGGAAGCTGGTATGGGAGAAGATAGTAGTATATTACGTTGTATTATTCCAAGGGCAGCGGGACATAGAGGAGTCCCGTGTCTAGAGGACCTGAGTGCCTGCGGGATTGGAATGTGTATTGCATCGCTTTGGGGATAGCCTTGCATTGTATGTAGGTATAAATTTGGTAATGAGGAACCGGATGGTCGGTAGTAGTGCGGATCGGAGTAATTATTGTACATTGGTATGGTATGGAAAGGAGAAACCTTGAGTGACTGATTTGGGATTAGTAAGGAGGAAGAACGTATGGCTTTGGTATTGGACACGTAAGAATGAGTAAGCATTGTAAACCCATAACCTCGAACAACTTTGAGGACAAAGTTCCTAAGGGGGGTAGATTGAAATACCCCGAACTTAAATATAGGGATTAAAATTAATCTAATACGTATTTAAGGGCCTAAGGGTACCTAATTAATACTGATAAGGAAAAATAAATCCAAAAGAATAAATAAACGCTTAAAAAGCGGAAAACGCTAAATAAGCGTTAAATAACCATAGGAGGTATGAGACCTCGGTTAGAGTATTATATGGATCCCAAAGGTTTAATAAGACCTAAATAATGTATGGGAATAACTCCCGAAGAAAACGGATCCAAATAATGTATTAAAACGCTAATAGAGCTTTAACGCACGTTTTTCGAGGAGACCCGAAAACGTGATTTTAAATGGTCAAACGAACCCGTAAAAATTATAAGTCATTAAATAAATATTATTAAGCGTTTATGAAAGCTTAATAACCAATAAAAATAAAGAAACGAGAAAATTCCGGAAAACGGGTTCCGGCTAGCAAAAACTGTAACAACCGGAAGTTGTGGGGTGAGAATGTAATAAATCAAAACTAATGTGTCCACTTTAGCAAATAAAAATCAAAAATCTGTATGGGTGCATATGGGGGGCCGGCTCACTTACTCCCTCCTCTCTTTATTTTCCCTCTTATGTGCTAAAGGACAAGGAAATAATTAAAAAAAAAAACAAAAACAAAAACAAACTCTCTCTCCTCACAACCCACTCCCTCATTCACGATTTCTCTCTCTCTCTCATTTTCTTTCTTCTTCCTAAGCCCTCTAATGGCGATAAGAGCAAACCACACCAGCCCTCTCCTTCTCTCCCATTTTTGGAGGCTCAAAACTCCTCCAAATCACATAAAAACTGTACCGTTGGAATCCCCTTGCAAAGGAGATCATCTTCCTCATTTCAAAAATCGAAAACACCCACTTTCATCTCCATGGATATTCTCCATTTGAAGGTTTGAGTCCACCATTAGAAGCCCCTCCTTCACCTTGATGTTTTGAGGTAAAAAGAAGTTTAAAAATCCATCTTTTCCTAACTCCTTTTGGCAAAACGAAAATTCAAACTCTAGCCTTGTTTTATGCCTTGTTCCCCAGCCGATTTTGGCTTCATTTTGGAGTTGGAATCTTGACATTGTTGCTGTCCAAAGCTTCATCTAGCCATCGGGAGGTAATGCTTCATTTTAAACATTAAATAAGTATGTAAACCCTAGATTAGTTTAAGGGTGAAATGCTAAGTTAGAATTTGTGTATTGGTATGGGCTGTAGCATTGGAGTGTGAACTCCATTTGAAACCGAGAACAAGAAGGAAAGAAAGGAAAAGAAAGAAGAAATGAAGGGAAGGGAAAGAAAGAAAGAGAAACTAGAATCACAAGGTAAATGCTCTTACCTTGAGTTGGTTTATGTATTGTAGTGTAACAGATTTTGTGTAGTAAAAATGAGTAATGTATATGGTAATGAGTAATTGGTATGTTGTAGTATAATGAGGAGTAGAATGTAACAGTTTTGAGGCCTTTGGAAGAGGTTTAAAAGCTTGGGTAGAACATTGGGAAGTAAATGTGTATGTGCAGGAAATTTATTGTGTTGTGATGGAGCTGAAAGGTGAGCACTGATGCCTTGAATAAACAGGTTGTATAAATGGGCATTTGTGAGCCGAAACAATGTGTGGGCAATGTTAAAAATATAGGGGAACCTCTGCCCAAATTTGTATGGAAATTAGAGGACTTGGATGTATAAGGAGAGAGAACAACCTAGACAATAACTAGGTGTGTTTTGGTAGTAGTTGTGAGTGATTAACCATGTTGTAACAGATTTTGAATGGAGCTAGATAATGGGGAGAACTTGAGTGGAAGGTAATGCAATTAGGATGCTAGGAATGGTATTGATAGAGGGAGTATTGAATGGTGGAAGTGGGAACCAAAATCTGTAGCAAAGAGGTATTAGATTGCATTGTGGAACTAAGAAGAAATGGTGTGCAAGATTTGGTAAAATGAATGTTGGACTTGGGTATAGATGGTACAATTGCTTGGAAATGAATTGGCATGGTAAGAGGAGGTATTTGGGATGCTAGGAGTGACATTGGTAGAGGAAGTATTGGATGGTAGAAGTTGGTTTAAAAATCTGTAGCATTGAAAAAAAAAGAAAATTGGTATAAGTGCTGGAATGAAATGAGAAAAATTGTGTAAGTTGATTTAGAAGTGAAAAATGAATTGGATGGATGAACTAAGGTGAATTAGAGGATTTAATTAGTGTTTAAACATGTAGTAAACATGTGGAAATGAGTAGGAAAAGATTGGGTGTGAATTGAGTAGAGTTTGAAGTTCAAAATGAGTAATTAAAATAAGTACTGGGCTGGACCGACCCTAGGACCGACCCTGCTAGGGTCGGTCGACCCGAAAAGTTGCAATCTCGGAAGCTTCTGCATCCGACCGACCCAGGGGACCGACCCTGACTGGGTCGGTCGAGTAGAAATTTTAGACGGGAAATGCTTCTGTAACGGACCGACCCAAGGACCGACCCTGGCTGGGTCGGTCGGGTTGGAATTTTCTGTAATTGGAGTCTCTGCAGCCGACCGACCCATGGGTCCGACCCAGGGTGGGTCGGTCGGGTCAAAACTTACAAAAAAAAAAACTATAAGACTATGGTTAGTATATGTATGTATGTATATGTATACCCACCTATACATACGTGCATATGTATGTAAGTAAACCATTGTTAAGTAATTAAAAGTAAGTAATAAAATGCAAGTGTAAGAATGTGAAGACTTAGTGAGTATGAGTTAGGAAGCGTAAGGGTAACCGAATTAAACTAATGATAGTTAGATTAATTATTCGGTTGTATGTATATCATAGGATTTGAATTGTGAATACCGGAGGAACGTTGGGATACAAGTACAACGGTGAAAGGTATGATTTCTTCATGCCCTGTATCCTAATCTGGTTACCCCGATTTGTGTGCTTATTTGACCACCTAAATAAGATAAATGCATGAATCGGACTATATTGCACTTACCTGTGCATGACTTATGTTGTGCTTGATATTTATTGTCTTGAGCACTAGTTTGTATAATTCATGAAATATATGAATGATGATGAATGGTATTCGAACCTCATATTGTACTTGTGTAATGTATTGTACCTCGTATGTATGTGTATATGTGTATTGTATTATTGTGGCTTGGATGTTGACTTGTGCTAATTCCTAACTATCTAACTCCTAACTTAAGTGAGTAAATTGGAATGAGTACAAGTCCGATATAGCTTCGGCCACGCGTGAGGATGCGGAGTCACAAGAGGTTGGCTGCAATTCCTGACTCTTAAACTGGTCCGCGGCCCAAATCCCTTAAATGGGTAGCATCCCGGATTGGTGAGTCAAGTAAATCCCGGAGGTGGGACGGTGTAGTCCCCAGGGCCGGAGGTCCCGACGACTTAACTTGAGTAAGAGTAAGAGTAAGTAAGTATGGATCCGTAAGTAAGTATGAGTATGAGTATGTATGTGTATGAAGTAACGAGTAAAAGAGTAATCTCCACCCGATTAACCCGGGTGGACCAATGAAGCTAACAAGTATTGTATACTGTGTATGTAATGAGTATGTGTATTCGGAAAAAGGTAAGTACGTATTGAATGATTTATGTTGTACTCTTGTATGTAATGAAGTGTATGTATGTGTGTATGCCTTGCGTAATGTATTGTAATAATATGTATAAAAGCATGTATGCATGTATGTTTGAATGAAATCAACCGCATGTATACGACCAAGTGGTCGGCGTACCCTCACTAGTACGCGGGGTATGCGGTTATCATGCTCGGCGAAAGCTGACCCCTTCGGGGGACATTTTTTAGTGTGCAGGTACCCGAAACGAATATGGTCAAGGAAGAGACCGGAGGCACACCCTGGTATTTGGAAGTAAGTAGCGTGTGAGGAACGGGTAGCAAGTAGTCTCTTAGCGAGTATGTATGAACTTTAAGGAGATAGTACATTGTATAAGGATCTTAGTAAACTCGGTATGTAGATTATATTGTATTGTACTGGGAGTATTGTATTGAATGAAGATTGTAGTAGTATTTGGTAAATGGAGAATGTATTGTGGATTTGTAGTACTCGGGATTCCGGTCCATCAGACCGATGCTGTATGTAGAATCAGTAGCCTTGTTAGTCACGTGGGTGACTAACGGCATTGTATCACCCATTGTATGTAAATATATATCCGCTGCGTGTATCTGATGAGTAAGGAGATTGGACGTTAATAGCTGTATTAATAGTAGGGGTGTTACAGAAGCATTGCGATAATGTTGGAGTTGTTTCAAATGGAACCTGGTAGCCTGAAGTGTGTTATGAAATTATAGGTTGCACTAACACACCGACTTTGTTAACCGTTGTAAAGACGAGAAAATGGACAAATCCAACTACGTAGTGGCAAAGGCTTTAAAAGTACTATTGGATACAGTTTTTCTTCTCGTAATATAATTAACATAGAGTTATGTTATTATTAATTGCCCACACCGCCAGAAGGCTTTTTCTTGGCTACAAGTGAGTGTATCCAGAGGAGAAAGGAGAGGAGGAGGGAGCAACAGGCGCGTGTGAAGGTATGTGGTTTTTTTTTTTTACTTTTATACGTGTGCAACAGTTTTTTTAATTTTTTTCTTTTTCTTATTTAATCATAAAAACTTTAAATTGTTATAACTTTTAATATTTAAGTCCAAAATGAAAAAAATTATATCATTGTTGATCTAAATTTAAGCTCTTCAAAATAAAACCAGTCATTGATATGTTTTGACAACTTTTTTAAAAAATATTTTTACATGTATACAATGATATTTTAATGTGAGAATGTATGTACATATTTTAATGTGAGAATGTACATGTTTTTATGTGACGATGTACATGTTTAAATGTGGTAATGTACATATTTTTTAATGAACATTTGTACATGTTCTTTAATGAACATCTGTACATGTTTGTATGGTCATATGTACATGTTTGTATGACTGTCTGTACAAGTGTTCTTCCTTATATGTACATGTTTAAATTTACATGTTTGAATGTGACGATATACATGTTCAAATGTGAGAATGTACATGTTTTTAATGAACATCTGTACATGTTTGTATGACCATCTGTACATGTTTGTATGACTGTATGTATAAGTGTTCTTTCTTATATGTATAGATTTTAATCTAAGAATATACATATTTAGTGATTTGTACAGGTTTATGTGTCCTTCTGTATGTTTTTAATGTACATGTTTTTACGTGATGATGTACATGTTTTAGTGAACATTTGTACAGGTTTGTATGACCATCTGTACAAAGTTTTCTTTTATGTTCAGTGCACTATATGTAAAAATAAATTTTTTTTAATGTTGTCAAAATATACATGACTGGTCTTGTTTTAAAGAGCTTGCATTTAGATGAACAATGATATAATTTTTTTTCATTTTAGACTTATATATTAAAAGTTACAATAATTTAAAATTTTTACGCGCGCCTGGGGAGGCTGTAGCTAAGAAGGAGTGCCGCGAAAATCAAGATCTGAAATCCACAGCATCAAACTCAACAGGAATCACAACAGTCCCATCCCTAATAGCATTCAAATACCTGTCATCCTCATCCAAATACGCTTTCAAATGAGCCACTACCGCTCCACCAACAAACCTCCTCATTGGCTCCCTCGAGCTCCCATTCCTACACATAACATAACTCATAACCCCCCTCACACCCTCCGTCTTATCATCCAACACATCTAAATGGCCATACCCTTTAACGACAAAGTAACACCCCGGCGGTTTGGTACACTCCTTCCAAAAATTGACATAGTTCATCCCCGTCGGCGTACAGCTGAAACACGACGAACCTTTCTCCACGTCGAGACCGGACCCAATCACCATCTTTGGTATCGTATCAAGTTTGTCGAAGGCGTGGCCGTCATGGGTGAGGATTTTCGGGTTGGTCTGACCGAATAAGGTCCCGTCGACAGGGTCGATTGCGAGGATGGATGAGAGGGGTAATGGATTGGGTGTGATGAGTTGTAGAGCAAGTCCGAATGCGGCTTTTGCGCCACGGCTGTGACCGGATAATGATACTCGAGTAAGGTCAGGGATAATGTTGTGTGGGTGTAAGGTTGTAGCGAGGGAACCGTTTTTTATCCAGTGTGAAAGTTCTGCTGCGGCGGTTATGTCGGGGGATGCGTCTGTGGTTGCTATTGAGTAGAGCTGCATGTATGCGATGCAATTAAAGCGATCATATGTAGAATTAATTAATGTTGATTGTTTGGGAGTCATTGAAATTGATGTGTGGTCTTATTGTGAGATTGTTGTGTATATATAATAATATACCTGAGGTGCGATGACGATGTAGCCGTGAGAAGCGATATGGCACATGAGCTGAGAGTAGAAATTATTAGAGAGCATATAACCGTGGAGAAGCAATAGAACCCCAAACTCCTCTTCCATGACTTTGATGGCGCCGGTGTCCCCACCGTCGTCGATGACTGGGTAAGCGATGAAGACGGACTTTGGAGGGGAAGTGGGGTCGTTTTTGTCGTGTTGTAGGGTAATGGTGTCTGCTGTGTAACTACCCTTTGAAAATATGTCATCTGGGGATGAGGAGAAGGAGGAAAAGGTTGAAGGAGAAAGTGAGACAGACATTGCCTAGTTAGATAGATAGCTAGTTGCTTCACTGCTCTTCTTGGTTTCAGTTTGTAGGTAGGCTTGCTCGGAGAGTACATATATACAGTATACAAGGTATGAATGAAATAATTAAAGTTTGTTCTTATTTGGTTATTGTGTCGTAGGACCGCCACGTACATTTGATTTGATTCATTTCTTATCTCTTCTTTAAAAAAATTCCCATCCAAATTATGAGAACCACATCCCAGCGGGCCGCGGCGTTGAAATTTTTGGTTTTTGACGTTTTGATTATTCCTTACTTCCGAAGAAAAGAAGAGATTCGACTGTTGGATTCCTTCCCCATCACTTGTCACACTGTTTCAGTGTGTCCGTGAACCTGTAAACCTGCCACAACAAAAAAGCAAGAGGCACTCATCAAAATCGTAGTACACACCTAGGTTTCGTAGGACCCACTACTTTCCACACTAATAATATACTGCCACATATAAAACAACCAGACCAAAACAACCATACTTAACGATACCTCAACCTTTGCATAGCATTCCAAAACCCCATGTAAGTTCAATTTGGATGTACGGTTTACGGCGCGGCTGATAACGTATGACGAATCTTGTTAAATGAAATCTAGTTCTTAAAGTATATATAGTTGATGACTTCAAAGTGTTTTATAACTAAGTAGAAAATAAGTAAATTTTAAGTTTGGAATCAGTTTATAAAATTTAAATTTGATTCTAGCTAACCCAGTTCATTAATTTTTATTAGATTATTGTTAGTAATTCTTTCTTCTTTGTTGTCTGATTTCTAAAACTATAATTCGTTTGCATAAACATTTGCAGGAATAACAAGTGAAAAAGCGGGTCATTTCCCGGGAGAGGTGTTTGCCCGTTTTTTTCCTATATGCGGGTATTTTTTTGTCTTTGTTTAGGACAAGACATCGGACATGTCTCTCCACCAGAAAGAACAAGTCCGTTGTAGTCGTTACAGAGAAGACAATGGGTTTGGAAAGAGTCATCACTGATGTCTTTATCCTAAACAAAGCCCCAATGGTAACATTTTCCCAAAATCAAGCTCAGATGTCTAAAAGAAGAAGTGCTACCTAACTAACTTGGACCGAGAATTTTACTATAATTCATCTTCATTTATATACAAATTTTAGAAAGAAGAAGTGTTATGTAACTAATTTGAACTAAGTTCAAATTGAAAGGCATACACTTGGACATTAAAATAACACTTCAATAAAATTTCACAAAATTCGAGATCTATATCATGTATAAGTTAGTTACGTGTAGTGCGTTTACCGATTTCTGTGATACGATTACAAATTTTATATTACATTTTAAAACAATTTATTGTTAAGTTGTAAATAAAGAAACTACTAACAAATATACAAATTAAAATATACATAATTTATTAACTAGGAAGACAACAAATTTTTATTACAATCAACTTTTGTTAACATTTATATTAAGCTCTATACAAATAACTTCACTATTATCAACCGCAATTCTATCAATGGATAACAACAATTGTAACTATACATGGTTTTAACACACCAAGCTACTTATTCACATTTGAATAAAAGGAAAATATAATAATTAATTAGTGAACTTTATTAATGCTTACATCATACAAAAAAATAAACAATTTAGTTGTTAAAAAAAATATGGCCTATATATTACTATATGTACATATAATTAAATATTCTGATTATATACCTTATTTTTAATAAAATGAAATACTACTATTACAATGGGGTGGTGGTAAATAATTTGTAAAAACTACTACTCAATGACATTTTTATAAAAACAAATAATAAGTGATTTTTTTTAGTTAGTTAGTTTATTCACATAAATCGCTACAATTTCGCAACCCTAACTTGTAAACAATAATATGCACGGTATTCATTCTCTTCATTACAGTAATTTTACAAATTTACGGTATTCATTCTCTTTGCAGCGTAAACTGCTGGCTATTTTGTGGTTGTTTTGTGTTGGTATATTTGTGGCTGTTTTAAAAACTATAGTTTGACTGTGTGGCGGTTTGGCATTTTTGCCAAAAATACCACCCTAAAAAATGCCACCTATGTACCACAAAACCGCCAAGACCGAACTAAGCCATTACCTTAACATTGGACCATGATATTTATTTGTGACATATATATGTATTGAATGTTTGATACTCTAAATATAAATGAAAATTTTTGTCGAGATATGATCGAACATTGGATATGTAAAAATTAATAAAATAGAAGTAGGTCCAACTAAGCCACATTGATATTTTAATTAACATAATATTACAACATTAATTTTGTACGGTCAAAATAATAAAAATAAAAGTATATGCTGGCTTAAAATTGTATAAAATTTTAAAATAAACATACATATATCATTTACAAAAACTTTAAACATTTATAAACTTTATATATATAGTTTGTATTTATTTTGCGAATTTTAACCAAAACATCAACTAATTTAGATTGCTATTATTTATTGTATTTTTATATTTTATTAATTTATGTGATATTTTTATATCAAAATAATTTAAATTATTTTGACAACTAATTTATATTAATTTTGTAAATTTTAACCAACAAATGTACTAGTTTAAATTATTATTACATGTACTCTTTTTTATAATTTATTAATACGTGTGATACTTTGAAAATTAAAAATATTATAAGTATCATAAATATATTATGTTACATATATCTTATATGATAAATAAGTTTTTGTAGTGGTATGTAGTTTTAATCGATTTTCACAAAATTGGAAATTTTTTGTTTACTTAAAGTTCTTTTTAAAATTCAATAGCTAAAAGGAAAGAAGTAAAATATACTAAAGGTACTATATTTAAAAAACTATAAAAAAATATTTATATAAGAAGGTAATATATCCACTATGGCAGCAACAATATAAGTTAGTATTCAGAATTATGTAGTAATCACATGTTTAAGTTATAAGACAATTATAATTTTATTAACGCTTACGAATATTAGCTATCATTTCTTATATTCTAGCACAATATCAACTAAAATTTCATCAACATTATTAGTCGATAGCAATTTCAAAACTTACGATAGTAGCAATTTAGCTACTTGTTAAAAATATTTGCTATCATAGTCAAAATAGTAGCACAATAGCAACCGTAACCAAGTGTTGGTAGCAATTTCATAGTTTTGCTCATCTACTTGGTTGTAGCAACTTTTAAGATAGTACCTAGTTAGCTATTGATTAGAATATTTTTGCTACCATTGCTCAAATAGTAGCATAATAGCTACCATGATTGAATTAGCATCAACCAAGTAGTAGCAATTCATAAATTTAGCTAGCGATATTGGTAGCAAAATTACTTTTACTAAAACTACCAGAATGAAAGATAAAAATAGCTACTATTGATGGTAGCAATCTTATAAAGGCGGGAGACATTTAGCTAATGGCTAAAAGTTTAGCGACCATTGTCGTTCTGGTAGCACAAAAGCAACCACTTTGTTGATAACATTAACAATCAGTAGCAATTTTCAATTTAGATACCAATATATGTGTAGTAGCAATTCATTGGTAGCTAAAACATCTTTTTCTTGTAGTGCAGTAATCTCTCCTTACATCCACCACTCTTTAACTTGCTACCCACCATTCGGATTCTAAGTATTAAAGTACTTGACGACATCTTCATAGTTATATACATCTTTGCAACACCTAAAGAGATGTTGGCATGCACTGAAACCGGAATGAAGATAGTTAGAATCCCTAAGGTAAGTAACAAGTAAAGCAGTAGTGGGATGGAAGGTGTCATTACTGTAACCAGGCTTTGCACTACTTGAAATTGTTATGCATCGCTTCAGGCTTAAATAGGGAAGATGAAACAAAGGATGAAGATCATTAAGATGTACAAAGAGTTGAGTCACGGTCATATACTCTTACCTTGGTTTATTGTGCAACTGTGATCTGGTAATTGCATCTCACTATTATTGTCTCATATACACAAGAAGAATCAGACAACTAAGACATTCATTTAAGAATAAAGTAGTGTGAGATGATGGGAATGTGGGATGCCAGCAGAAATGAGTGTTATAGTCCTTATATAGACACCAAATTGTTTCATGATTATTGTCTGTCGGGAAATGGCACAGCCAATATCGCCTTCCAACAAACGATATTCACCGGCTAGTAGAAAAAAGATTTTGAATGATAGACTTTAAACAACGGTTACAAATATAACCGTCGTTCAAAGTTTATAAACCACGGTTACATACTAAACCATCATTTATGTTCCATGGCTCATCAGATAAATGATGGTTTCAGGCAGAACCGTCATTTATATTTTGAAACCGTAGCAGATAAACCACGGTTTTGGGTGGAACCGTCATTTATTGTTTGGCGCCTTATATTATAAACCACGGTTGTATAGGAACCGTCATTTATTGCTTGCATGATTTATGTTTTAAATGACGGTTTGCTCTACGAATCATGGTTTCAAAGTCCTTAAATATAAACCCACAAGTTCATTTCTCCTTCTTCCTCCCGTCACGCGTCGTTTTTTTTCTGCTTTGACGATTTTCCCCCTCCGTTTCGCCGCCCGTCGAATTTCCTTCCTCGCCCGTCACCCAGTTTGCAACTGTGGTTTTTGTGAAAAATAACCGTGGTATAAAACATTTTTTCCACTTGGTACCATACTTCCTCCTTAGAGGCACTACAGGCAATGTTGTCTCCTTTGCAGGCTTTTTATGACCTGCAAAGGAGAAGACAACCAACTTTTCTTCTCCCAACAAGCAAGGAATATTTCACCTCCTTACCAATTAAAAAGTACCTATTGTGGAGGGTGATTTTTCGGTATGAGGAGGGGTCTATATAAATATGGTCTGACAGAAAAGCCTAGATCATAGAAATTGCCATTCTCTGAAGGGTGAAAACCCGTTATTCAGGCTACCCTCAAATACCTACTTCATCGTCCGTCTTTCCCAGAAAGCATAAGGGAGAGAGCAAGTGTGCACTTCACCCGCTCTCAAGGGGCTCCACGCGGACTTATGCTTCTATAAGGTGGAATTGACTAGAGTCACCACCTAGTTTGACCTAAGGAACTAGGAAGGGAGGAGAAGGGTTCTAAGAACCGTTAATTGACTCTGTGATTTGTTGCCTATAGATAGGACTTATCTGATCATACCAGAGATTCTGTGTGGGTTCGCACTGGATTACACCCTTTAGAAGTGGCAACGACCATGACTTCAGATTGGTGCCCGAGGAAACCTTAGTCTCCAATTGTCAGGATTGTCTTCTTTCAAAACCTTGTTAAAGAGATTCATTTAAGAGCCAAGGATAGGAATAGGATGGGAAGAGAGAAAGAGAGTGGATGAGGTGAGCTTTTCAGCAAGCTAGCGCCAAATGAAAGGATTGGTGGATTGAGAGTTTATTGAAGGTAGAATGGAAAACCGGGGAAAGGTTTAAGGACTAAGTGAATGAGGAAGATCTGAAGTTGTCTAAATATTTGAGGATCTTATATGAGTCAGGAGAGATTTGAATGCTTTGAGAGGTATGAGTACCGCTTTACAGTGGAAAAGGGGTTTTTTATCTGAATGGGATCACACCCTGTGTGGGTTGTCTACGTACTCAACTTCCTGTTGAGATCAGACCTTACGTAGTTCAGGATACTTGAGGCTTTGGATGTTTTGGGTTGTGAAGGGTTTTGAGGGGTTTGAGATTTAGATGAGTTTAGAGCTTCGAGAAGTTTTAGGTTTGAGATGTTAGTCTGTGAGACGCTCAGGTCTATGAGACATTCAGGATATTCAGATGGTGAAGAGAAAGAGATATCGAAGTCTGTGAGAACGCTCGGGCCTGTGAGACATTTGATTCTTAAGATGGTGAAGAAATTGAGATGTTTGAGTCTGTGAGACACTCGGGCCTGTGAGACATTAGAAGTTAGAGGGGAGCCGGAATTTAGGAGATGATTTGAGTTTGGAGTTTTGAAAAATGATTTGATTGTGAAGTGATTTGGGGCATGAATGATGATTTGAGTATGTGAGGCAATTGAAGTTGGAGTAGAGATCCCGAGTTTGTCGGGTTTGAGATTCTAAAAGGTTGAGGTTTTGGGATATTTTGGGGTTTGAAATGAGATGATGATAGGATGAATTATTTGAAGAAGTGATTGTCAAAGTCGTCTTTCGAAATTTGTTTTATTTTGCAAAGGGCGGGTGATCCTTTGGGATCACCCATGTACCCCCTCGAGCGCGACACTTAATTAATGGTATGTATCGAGGGCGAAAGATGGGGCAATGTATTTATGTCGAAAACTAGGGTTTAGAGAGAAACACCATGAATGAGATGCTCTCGGTCAAACCCTAGTAACGTCTCTAACTCCCGGGTTTTAAAACGTTAAAAACCAAAAACTTTGAAATCGAGTGGAAGAGAGTAAGACGATTCTAAAATCCCGGCTGTGACTAGGGGAGGTTTGTCACCCTAATGCCCCGCCTAAAGAAATCTAGACAACGACAAGGGATGTGACGACCCCAGTGCCCCGCCTCGGATTGTTTTGGAAAGGGAGACAAGTGATGTCTAACCAGGAAGGAAATATTTTGAAGGGGTTAGACATTTCTTGTTCCCCGAAAATGATTTATTTTGGATTTGAAAACTAATTTCGAAAACTTTTGAAATTGTTCAGAATTCTCGGTAAAGAAACACTAATTTTGGGAAATGTTTTAGAAGAAAACTTTTTGTGTTTGTGAGAAGAACTTTCTTCATGTGTGAGAAGAGTTTTCTGTTATGTGAGATGAGTTTTTCCTTTAAAATTCCATAAAATAGTTTCTTTGAGTTTTAAAATCTTGATGAGATTTGAAATAAAGGAGTTGTTTGAAATTTTTGAAATGATTTTGGATTTTTGGAGTTTGAACGAGATTTACAAGTTGAGTTTGCATTAGATGAATTGAATTTGGGTTTGAATTGAGATGAACTGGGTTTGAGTTGGGTTGAATTGAATTTGGGTTGGGGTTGTAAAACGGCCGGGTCAAAGTTGGGCCGGGGTCAAAGTTTGGATTGGTCAAAGTTAGTTGGACAAAGTTGGGTTGGTCAAAGTAAGGTTGGTCAAAGCTAGACCGGGTCAAGCTTGGACTTGGTCAAACTTGGGTTTTAGGTTGATTTGGGCCCTATTTGGGGTTTTGGGTTGAATTGGGCCTTGTTTGGGCTTTTCAGTTGAATTGGGTCTTGTTTGGGCTTTTTGGTTGGATTGGGCCTTGTTTGGGATTTTTGGTTGGATTGGGCCTTGTTTGGGGTTTTTGGTTGAATTGGGCCTTGTTTGAGATTGGGCTGAAATTGGGCCCGATGGGCCGATTTGGGTTTGGTCTGTTTTGAAGTTGAAGTTGTTTGAAGATGTGATGAAATTGAGATGGGTTTGATTTTTGGTGGAGGCTTGGGTTGGTTTGAATTGAATTTTGGATTTGAATTGGTTTTGAAATAGATGGGCTGATTTTAGAAGTGGAGATGAGTTGGTGTTTTAATGTCTAGGTAGCGGTGCGGAGTCTAGATAGTGGGTCGGGCTTGGTTTTTTACCAGGCCGGCCTTGAGAATGGGCCAGGTTATGATTTAGGCCGGATTAGGCTTATGAATTTGGGTCAAATTTGTAATTTGGGCCAATTTCATGGGCTTTGGGTTGGGTGAATTATTGAGCCGGGTTGAAGAATTTGGGTCGGGTCAAATTTCTGGAATTGGGTTAGATATTTGGACTTGGGCTTTTTGAGACGGGATTGGGAATGTATCAGGTCAAATTATTTGGGCTGGAGAAGTATGAGAAGACGGAATGTTGGTAGCAGTTTTGAATTAGGAATAATGATGGCCTAAAACCGAAATGAGATTATTATTTTACATATATGTACAATTTTTAGATGTGTGTCTTAGGGTTTAGGGTGTCACCCCAACCAAGTGGGTCATATGACCCCCTAAGTGTGGGGGACACCCACTATCCTAATGACTTGAACCTAAGGACCGTAACTACGGCTTAGTAGTAAGTAGAAATACAAGGTAATGAATTTGAAAATTACAATAAAGTTGAAAACAAAGCATATACATGTACAGTGCAGGAATAAATTCAGAACGCAAGCACACATGATGAGCACAGGTCAAGGTTGATAACAACAACTAATCAAAGAATCAAATATGTTCATTGTTATTGGAGAACCCATGGAGAGCAGAGAATTTAATCCTAAAGTTACTAAACTCAAACCAGAAACAGACATACACTAAATTGCCGAACCGGCTCGTTTTATTTATGTTTATTCTTTAATGCATGCTCTTCTACTTATTAGTCAATTTTCAACCCTTTCTGGTTCAAGGTAGAATACAAAGAGCAGACCACTACACTCAAGCATAAAGAGTTTCACGTAAGTGCCTTTCTTATCGGGTCGTAAATCAATTAACATATGGTAACAGAAGGTGATAATATTCTATGTGAAGTTGTATCAGTACAGATGCATTTCCATCAAGCATGGACCAGCAAATAGACAACATGTTCAGTAATGAACATTTCTCAATCATCAAAAATTTTATGGGATAAAAGAAGTTGTGTACCAGGAAGATGATGAAAGAAACTCCTACATAATCGACATGGGTAAAAACAATGAGTATACCAGATTAGTTTGAGCATAACTATTCAGGCAAATGTGGAAATAAACATTGTTCCTCTCCCCCTTTTTTTTAGCCGATTGAAATTACTTCTCTATGATACAACAATGAACTCTAACCTGAAACAAGAAAGAATAGGTTAAACAAAACATGTTAGTCAGTGAGCCTAATCGAATAATCAAAAGGGAATGAGGAAGAGAGTAAACATTTCATCAGTAACCAAAACTCGGCTAGCCATGATGATGGCTCTAACTAGCTACAAGCAAACATGAGACAAAGAGATTTTTGATTCGGACAGGGTAATATCACCAACTCTTGCCCACAAGTCTAACAAACTCCTTGCTAGAGGCAGGCGTGATTCTTCCTCATTTATTCTTCACATAGAGATAGACTGATAAGAAATAAATGAATGAATTACAGGGGAGTCCAAGAAATTTGCTACAGAAGGGGTATGTAACAGGCGCTTCACCGACCACATTTGATGTGTAGAATTAGCTTCGTGTTTATTCAAACAGATTACGAATGAAACAACACAGGAGAATGTATAATAAAGTGCAAGGGGTGTTCATAATCGAAAACGTTCTCAAACAAAGTAGTTGTAATGTACAGTCCATATATGCAAACCAAGCTTCGTACCTAGTTTTATGAGAAATTGAAAGAAAGAGTCATTTAAGGTTCACTTGCGGGTCAAACTAAATTAGCAGAGATTGAGAAATAAATAAAAGGAAACAAATGGGGTATATGGGGCTGTATTAGATGGGAGTCTCCTCGAACTGAACCCACAAAGAGAAAGTGAATCCAACACGAACAGATATGCACCAAAGAAAATCGAATCCGCAGAAACAGCTCAGCTGAAGCATTCGAACATATTTATGTCTACATGTGATTGATCTGATCAACCCTTTTACTAATTTCGACCATAAGAGGGGACAAAGTAACGCACAATAGTTCAAGATGGGTTAAATGACAATGTAGAGTGCTTATGAATGAACATAAAATAAAATTAAAAAGCAAAAGCAGGATTAGTGAAACCGATGGAGTTTCAGCAGAACTTGCCCTTGTTTTAACTTTGAACCATGTCCATAGACTACAATGTCTATATCAGGTTTGCTAATTAAGGGAGAATGTGCATAAGAAGAGACATTAAAGAGAAATGTTACTAAATAGAAATGCGGAGGAAGGAGAACCAATTCATCGGTTGGAATTGTCTCCAACGAATTCGTTCCCCTCCTAAAACCATTACCGCTCATCAACGGGAATGTAGCGGAGAGCAAAATGACTGTAATAGGTAACACGACGGTAATAAAAAACAGATGGAAAGCAAATGGAAGAGGAAGAAGTATCGACACTGGCACTAACTTTTTAGTGAAGTCGACATATGAGCACCATCACCTTCTTTGGGTTCACTTGGTGAGTGGGTAAATGAGAAGGACGACGGAGAAGAAAGCAAAAACGGAAGAGAAAAACAGACTTCAACCGGATAACCATGGTTCCCAAGGAAGAACACGGAGTGAAGAAATTTGATGTCACTTACTCTTCACTTGATCGAAAAAAAAAGCAGGGTGATAGGAAGGGCAGATAGAGTCTCCGGTGGGCAATGGTGGCAATTTCAGGTGTTTCTGATGTGGTTTTCTTCTTGATTCGAGGTGAAGGGATGTCTCTGATGCGAGCAAATAAAATTCTGGCGTTTTGTTTCTTCAAGTTTGAGCGTGAGAAGGTCGAAGAACAAGGAAATGTTTTGTTTTACTGAAGAATTAGAATGTTGGGGATCAGTGTTGGCTGGGTGTAAAAAATGTGTCCTCTACTGTAGGTTTTTGGGAGTTTTATAATGTGGGGTATGGAGACAGATGTCTAGTTAGGGTTTATTTGAGACATGGGCTCACTGATTGATTTTTATTTGGGCTAACTAATAGAAATGGGCTCTATTTGGGAGCAGAATTCGGACCCAGGTTGGAGACAAAAATAAAACATATAGCTACTCCCATGACTTGACCTCGCAACCTCTGGTGTATCTCTCGCATGCTTCTACCAGTTATGCTATGACAAAACTCAATATATGCATGGGGAACACGCAATTTAAACTGCGACATGGGCTAAAATGATAAAAGGAACAAAATGCTCATGCTGGGATTCAAACTTAGGGCTGAGGGCTTCTTCAAAAGATACATTAACCGGTCTTACTAATTCAGAATTCAGTATGTAAACGAGGGAAGTAATACTAGAGCTTTAATTCAAACTGGATGAAATCTCTAAAAACGCTAATGTTTTAAATGAAAATTTACAGAAAGATGAAAGAGTTCTATCTAAAGAATTGTTTTTTGTTTTAAGAATCAAATGAAGGAATGTAGATAAAAAAACAAAAAGATAATAAAATATTAAGTAAATGGAATAAATAAATAATAGGTACATGGGATAATGAAATAGTGCTAATACAATGATGATAGAATACAAGTGAGAAAAACTGAATTAGATATGTATGAATGACGAAAAAAAGATTGAATAAACAAGTAATAAAATAAAATCAGAGGAAGCTTAATCAAATAAGTAACAAAACAAATTACGCAAATAGAAATAATAATAGTACAGGCCGCATAAAATGGTATAAAAAACAATGAAAATGATGATGATAAAATAAAAGGTAAATGCTAGAAGACAATTAAAAGTAGCAATAAATACGATAAAATAAATAAATAAGTAACAAAATAAAAATAAAAGATAACTGAATAAATAAACAATTAAGCGATAATAAGATAAGTGAATCAAACAAAAGGGACGGGTTTAAAACCGTATTGTCGTTGGAAATTCATTTTCAAAGAATTATTTTTTCTGAAATGCTTCGAAAAATGATTTAAGAATTTTGTCACAAAATGATGGTTTCGTTTTTGCATGCACGTTAATACATTTTGAAAAAAAAAGGCGACGACCCCCTTATTTTATTCATTATTTAAGAATTTGCTTTATGGGGTTAGAATGTTTGGTGTCTACACCTATCATAGGGAAATAACCAGGAAAACACCCTTCACAGGGAACCGACCCAGGTATTTGTAATACCCCCATTTCTTAAGCTTCTAATTAGCTCTAATTCATTTCATTAAGCAGTGAAAGTCATGAAACACTTGGTTTTACCGCCACACTCTCCCACCAGTGTTAAGGCTATTTGGGAAGACATTTTCTCATTTAAATAAAAGATTACTAAGGACTTTAAATTCTCGTGAGATATCGATATGAGATTTCCTAACTATATACATCCTAACCACATTTTGCAAAACCTACTTAAGCAATAAGAAACAAGGGAATTCACACCGGAATTCCAATTACCCAGAGATTAAAGAAAGTTACATAGTAACATCCAAAGATCGAATATAAGTATCCAAATGAAGAGCTAAAAGGGGAATTAATACTTATACATTTTAAATCCAAAAAATGTAATACAAGTAGGAAATTCCTCCGGGACCACTCTCAAAATTATTCGATACATGCGAGGAAAATTCAAGCATACAGATATACAAACACAAATTGTCAAATAAAGTGAGTAAACACTAAGTGCCCGAATTGGGTCTTATAAATATACAAAACATAATTACAATCTTTCTACCGTTTATTCACTTGTTCCATCCTTCCTCTCTTTCCTTATTTATTTATTTCTTTCTTTTTCTTTCCTTGTTTGTTTCTTTCTTTTCTCTTTTCACACCTTCACAATAAAGGTGTCAATGGGCATGTTCCCAAGCTTGGTCTTTCTAAACCTTTCTTCCTGAATCTAGACTCTAAAGTGTGCACACCCTGGTACCTTTAAACCATAGATTAGATACTAGACTCTACCTCACACCTTTGAAACGAAGGTGTCAAGGGGCACATTTCCAAGCATACACACACACTTCACAAGGAAGGTGTCAAGGCGCATGCTCCCAAGCATAACTCTCACACTTCACAAGGAAGGTGTCAAGGGGCACGTTCCCAAGCATAAACTCATTTATTCAACTTATCCATACTCGTCACATTATCTTATCCAAACATCCCATGAGCACAACCTTAATTATTCCAAAGCACGTAGTCTCAACGACAAGCACACCATATAGCGTGGTATTAACATTTAACAATCAAGGTATCCCATAGGGTATACATATAATAATCAAGTTCTCATTGACACATTTCTTCCTCAGGGTTATATAGATGACAAGCTATCCATTATCAAAATTATATCAAACCTATGATGAGCTCACAAACATTCACACATTAGGGTGTTTAAACCTAATAGCAACCATAAGTAAGTTCTCTTACAAAAGGCCATCACAACACCCTTTTTCTTTCACATCTAAGTTCGTCTTTAATTAGTTATCATCATTACACGTACATACTCATAGACCACAATGATCTTACCAATCTCTTACCTTTCTTCGTTGACCATTCAAAGATCCATCGGACACCTTCCTATTCTCTTGACCACAAGAGGTGATTCAATTACTTGCGCCATCAATTAGCATTATGGACAGTTCATATCACACATCCCCTTAGGGCACACGTATGGATATTTTTGGAACATGAAGATGTCGCTGAGATAGTCAATCGCTTCGACGGAGTCACTCGTCCACGACAAAACACAAAGAAGGTGTCCACTTCACAAAACACAACAGAGTCTGCACAAAACTAAGAAGCATGACTGACTCTGTCACACCGTTGCGACATTTAAGGAACAAATGCATCAACATGCAAATACTCTAACGGTCATAAGGATGCTCCAGTTGTCTCTGAAGTTTACGCCCGAAGACTGGCGCGATAACTCTCAGCACGTGCCCACTAAGTGAAATACCCCAAACCTTTGTATGTTGTTTAAATATTAAACTATGGAATAATAAGGCTAAAAAGTGCCTTAGAAACATTAGTGAACAATTTAAACCATAGAAAACACAATTAAATACCTTAAAGACTATATGGGCAAAAATGTGCTCTAAGCTTGGAATAATCTTGGTTAAGACTTAATAAGCTTACCAAGACCTTATTTACATGTTAATGGACATATTAAACCAATTACTAAAGAAAACCAAGCTTGAAAACAAGTTAAAACACAAAATATGCTTTAAGGAGTCTTAAAGCACATTTTTGAAAACTTGTCTTGTAAATGAGTTTTGAATGGCTAAATGTCCATCATTACTCTTTAATTAACATGTGTACTACTTATTATCACATTAGGAAGTTTAAATCAATGGGAAATCAAAAATTTCACAATTATGTGCCTTGTTTAGTGAATAGTAACCAAATAGTGCTAGTTTAAGACATTAGTCAACATAAGTCAAATGATTGGTCAACAAAGACCATAAATATCCTAAGACTACTAAGGGGGATGGTTTTTAAGTGTGACTCACCACACTTAGCTAGTTAAAATAAGGAAGAAGATTGATAAAGCAAAGTACTATTTGCTTTAAGCTTATAATATCTTAACAAGTAAACCTCTCACCTCACTTTTCATTTCCCTCTTGTTTTCCCACCGTCTCCAACCTCTCTTCTTCCTCTCATTCTCGGTTTGCTACAGCATCACACACACCACCATCTTCAATCTCTTATATCTCCTAGCTCCATTAACCAAATCAAATTCTAAGACCACCATTCTCTTAATCTCATCAAGCTCTTCAACCTTGTCTTCTCAAAATTCCAAGAGCTCCATTTCGGTGCCAAGAGGAACTTCCATGGAAGGAGCTTGAGCTTATATTTTTATGCCTTGTTGATCACCTTTGCTTCAAGGTAAGGAAACTCAAAGAAAAACTCCATTTCCTCTTGTTTTTATATGTGACCAAGAATCACCTCTTCATGGTGTTTTATTTTGAATTTCTATAGCTTCATTCCAATCTTCTAAGGGCTAGGTGGAGTCCTCTCTTGCTACTTATACAAACTCTCTTCCATTTTCAAGGTAAAACCATCATCTTAATGTTTTAAGACAATATATAACTTAGGGTTTATAATGAGTTTAAGCATGAAGCTTGAATGCTCATTACATTGCTTGTATATTGATTAGAAAGTTGACAAGTGATCAAACTCCTTGCTGATTTTTGGTACAAGGAAACAAGGAAAGAAACCTTGAAGGAAAAGAGGTAAATGTGCTAACCTAATGTAGTTTAATGTCTTAGGAAAAATGAGCTTATGTTGCTTATTAAAACTACCTAAAGAGCCAATGGTAAATGAGTTAGTAAAATGCTCTCAAGGAGATTATAAAGGGCATATGTGTTGTTGTATGTATTTGCAGGTCAAAGGCAAATATAATGTGGGAAATTCAGTGTTTATGGTTTATGCAATTTAAGGGCCTAAGTGCCAAGCAATTTAAATTATGCACTATATTATGATGTAGTGTGTTTTGGGTGAAGTGTTGTGTGTGAGAATGTTCTTGAAGGATTTAAGTGTTCTTGGATGTTTAATGGTGAAAACAATGTGTTTTAGTGTAACAATGTGCTAGTAGAACCCATGTCAAAATTTGGATAATATACAAGAAGTTCTAAGTGTTTTAAATGAGCTTTGGTGAACTTGGAAGTGTTAAGAATGAGTAAGTGTTTTACTAGAGAAGAAAACATGTATTGAGGTGTTCTAGAGTGCTAAAAGGATTTAAGCATTGTCTAGGAGGTTTTAGACAAATGAGTGTTTCTGGGAAGTACTAAAGTCATGGAGGGATTGTGTTTAGGACTTGTACAATGTTGGTGAACAAGGAGAAAATAATGTGTTGCATGAATGAGGTATAAACTTGTGGAGAAATTCAAGGAGTTTTGGTTAGTGAGAAAAGATGCTTGGGAGATGATGTTGTAGTGGTGAGAAAGCATTTTGGGATAGTGGTTATTTTAGGTAAGGAACACCACTTAGAAACCTAGTGAAAAACATTACAAGTGTTGGCATTTTACAAGAAAATATGTAAGGGCTAAAGTGGATTTTGATGAATGATTTAAGGAGTTTAGTGCATGGCTAAAGGTTGTTTGAAGTGCCAAATGGGGTTAGAACATACTAGGTTACATAAGGAGAAGTTTGGCGTCAAATGGGCAATTAAAAATAAAGGTCTGGGGCAGACCGACCTTGGGGACCGGACTTGCAAGGTCGGTCGAGCCCAATTTACCCAGCCAGAAAACTTTCTAGAATGGACCGACCTTGGGGACCGGACTTGCAAGGTTTGTCGGACTTGAATTTTTGGTACGGATTAAGTCTCTGGAATAGACCGACCTTGGGACCGGACTTGTAAGGTCGGTCGTGCTTGAATTTTTGTACGGGAATTGTTTCTGGAATGGACCGAACTTGTAAGGTCGGTCGGGGTAGAATTTTCTAACTGTAATATGTTCTGGAATGGACCGACCTTGGGTAAGGTCGGTCGGTAAGGTCGGTCGGACCAAATCTTAAAAATAAAAAACAAACAAAGAGTGGTTTAAGTGGCTAACCCTAGGGGGTAATGAAGGTAATCAAGGGTAAGTTTAGGCATTAAAACATGTCATATAATCATGTAAAATGCTTAGTAAACCGGAAGTTACATAAGTTAATTAGCCAACATTATTAATCATGTATAGGAACTACGTTTGGCGGGACTCGGACGCAGCAAGGACCAAGGTATGGTTTTCTTGCAGTCTGTTGCCTACCGGTTTACACCAGCTTGTATGTTGTTTGTTTTTCTGTGTGTTTATGACCTTGTAAGACTTAAATCATGAAATGAGTTTACAGTCATTGATGCTGTTGTATTATGTGCATACCGATACCGGTAATCGCGAGTGCGTACTAATGGATAGTTAACCAATACTAGGAAAACGTAAGAGAACGGTATCCGGTAATAACGTTTCCAACCTAAGGAACGTTCTAACCACGGCTATGTATGAGTTGATGGTGGTGTGTGTTAATAAAATATACCACATTCTCTCGTATGTCTAACTAGACCTAAACACTTATTTGTGAATGATTGTGTTAAGTTCCATCAATGGGACTTCTAACAAGTGTTAACCAGGGGAGTGAGGAATCCGGTCGTTCTGGTCACGCGTGTTTGTACGGGGGTCGACATCTGAATCAGATTCGGCTCTCTCCTTATGTTAAGGTTGTTTTCCTTTTTGGATTTCGACCACCCACTAGCTTAGCCAAAGCTTACCTACCTGACTTCCAATCGGGCTAGGGGGAAATTATGTGTTCGGTGTGTCGGACCACTATATCCGACATACCTGTGTAATAAGTTACTCATTCGATCAACAGGACGATAATGAGTTTATGTAACGAGCTTAACATGAGGGTGAAAACATCCTCTAGACTTACCAAGTTTACTAACTGAGTTGGGTCGTTTCCTTAAGTGAATGTTCCTGTGATGTATGTGTTGTTGTGCTATGCAATATTTCTTGCTATGCTATAGATATTGTATGTTAAAATCAATGCCATGTTATCATGACAAATAGTTGCGCGTATCCCGGTAGCCAATGGGCTGCGCGTTAACCAGTGTAATACCCTTGAGGTTTACCTCCCACATCGATTGGAGAGGAGAACGAAGTGTGCCTTATAGGTGCATGGATACCTCTTCCTTGTGTGAGGCCTTTTGGGGCTAGGAAACCCCAGGAACAAAACCGTGCGGCCTGCGTGCCAAAGCGGACAATATCACACATGTGGGCTGATTAGGCTGGGCTGTCACAGATGGTATCAGAGCCAGACCCAGGTCGGTGTGCCAGTGGGCCCGCGAGGGCGCTGGGCTCCCAAGGGGGGTGGAGTGTAATACCCTTGAGGTTTACCTCCCACATCGATTGGAGAGGAGAACGAAGTGTGCCTTATAGGTGCATGGATACCTCTTCCTTGTGTGAGGCCTTTTGGGGCTAGGAAACCCCAGGAACAAAACCGTGCGGCCTGCCTGCCAAAGCGGACAATATCACACATGTGGGCTGATTAGGCTGGGCTGTCACAACCATACCAGCCAAGGGTTGCTGACCCCCTCAGGGGCTCCATGATTATTTGCAGGATGAGGATCGAAGAAGCGGAGTGGCTTTAGATCTTAGGTTGTAAATACTTTTGGGTTATTTTGGATGTTGGGCCCGGGATGCGCCTGTGATCCCGTGGCATTATATTTTGGTTCCGTTGTTACTACAGTGGCGGTATATTGACAGTTTCAGTGATGGATTGTAATTAAGTACTCGGTATTGTTGAATATGTATTTATGGTTATTAGTTCTATGCTCGGGAGTCTGATCATCAGACCGGTACAAGTTGTATGTATTCTGCCTTGTTAGCCACATGAGTGGCTAACGACGTGTAACACCAACCCGTTTAGTTATCGTTTTAGTTGTTTATTTCCGCTGTGATTTCGGTTATTTGTTAAGTGCGTAGTAGGGGTGTTACAAAAAGTGGTATCAGAGTGATACTGATAAATGTACAAGCATAATGCTAATGAATGTCCATGTGAATACAGATGTCAGGTCGACCTAGAGGAGGAGGCCGCGGGCGCGGCACTGGTGATACCGGGAACCAGGGAGAGAATACTACAGCACAAGTCATGGCCGACGCTGTAGCGGCCGCCGTAGCCCAGATGGTCCCACAGTTAGTAGCTGCGATACAGCAGGGGCAACAGCCCGAAGTTCAGCCACCACCGCCACCGCCACGAGAGACCAACTGAGTCAAGGCGTTGGCTGACTTGAGACCACCGTCGTTTAATGGGGAGACCGACCCTCGTAAGCTGGAGGCGTATATCTCCAAGCTGGAGACCGCCTACGAGACCTTGGATGTGCCGGCCGGGGCCATGGTTCGTCTTGCCGCTTACTACTTGAAGGGTTCGGCACAGTGTTGGTGGAAGCTTGTGAGAGAGGACCAGATGGCTGATCCTGAGTTTGGTTGGAGGGAGTATACGGCTCTGGTGCAAGCCAAGTACTACCTGGTACATGTGCAAGAGGCCAAGCGCCTAGAGCTGGATAGCCTGAGGCAGGGGGATAAGATGTCGGTTGACGAGTACTACACCGCTTTCACCGGCCTGATCCACCTGTTACCGGACCTGGGGTACTCGAGCCGGGTGTTGGTAAACCGTTTCTACAACGGTCTCAGCCACCGTCTTCGCTATGGGATGGGGCCAGCTGAGTATACTACCTTGCAGGTGATTAAATACCGTGATATGAATAAGTCTATACCGTAAGTAATGTTAATGTGAGTTGTGAATTTGTTTGCGGGGCATGACTGACATCCTAAATTCAGGAGTGCTATCATGCCGCTGCTAAGGTTGAGATTACCGTCCGTCTAAGGGACGAGGAGAATGCGCACAAGCGCAAGGCCACGAGCGAGGGCCAGAGTTCGCAAGGGTACGGGGGAGGAAAGAAAAAGAAGCCTTGCCCCCAGTCCCAGAAAAGTCAGCCCCAGGGTGGCAAGGGCCAAGCCCAGACCACCACAACTGAGGAGCCACTGAAGCTCACGTACGCGTATCCGGTGAAGCCCCTACGCTCTCACCCGCCTAAGGGTAATTACTTAATCATGTGTATCAAGTGGAGGTGTATGTTGTTAAGATGTGAAGTAAGTATTGATTGTGTATTGTGATAGCAGCTAGCGCGGGTTCTGGACCGGAGCGCCACTACTACTGCAAGTGGTGCAACGGAGACCACCCCGGCAAGGACTGCAAGGGAGAAGATGTGCAGTGTCGCTACTGCAAGAAGATGGGGCACCGTGACTTCGAGTGCTACCAGAACCCCAACGGCAGAAACTACAGGCCTAAGGGGCAATGGAAGGGTAAGGCTGCCGTGACCACTGAGGGCCCGAAGGCTACTCATCAGCCATCCTCAGCTCAGGGAAACACTGACTCCCAGAAGGGGAAAGGGTCGGGATCCGGCAAGGCCGCCCTGAATGTGGTGGACCGGTCTGAGGCACCAGGATCCTCTTCTAGACCAGGTACCACTTGAACCGTTTAGTGAAATAAGTGATTGCATACCGCATTTCATGCATGTGTGTTAGCGAGTCTAAATGAACAACCACATAAGTAATGAGTTAAAGTATAATGTGAAAGTCACCTAAATTAGGTAATTCTAAACCTTAGGAACCTTCAATATCCGTTATCCAATCCCGCCCACACCGAACCCCGAAGAGACAACCATCAGCGTCACCGACTTCCCGATGGAGCAATGTCAGGTTATCTAGCCAGGTATGATACTTTTAAATGGATACCTGACACCCGAAGCACAAATCCACATCATCAGGCGATGCAACGAACTTGGAGCAACACCAGGAGGTTTCTACACACCCGAATACCCGAGCTGATCAAAGATGAAACTGAAGATGATGTGCATGGGTAAGGACTGGAATCCTTACACCAAGACATATCAAGACATGCGAGCTTAAGACAAAGAAACCGTACCAAGAATACCTGAGGAGTTCCTTGCGGTCGTTAATCACGCCATGGAAATTGCTCAGCAAGTTGAATCGGAACCAATTCCGAAAGTTAAGGCAGATTTGTGTATTGTGAACTTCTACCAGAAAGGTGGACGGTTAGGTTTACACCAAGATAAGAACGAAACACCCGAGTCTCTAAGTAAGGGAGTACCCGTGGTGTCTTGGTCCATTGGTGATACCACAGTGTTTGTGTACGGCGAGCAGAAGCGTGATGATCTCGCAAAGAAGTTAGTGTTGAAGTCGGGAGATGTGTTAGTCATGGGTGGGCAGTCAAGGATGCTTTATCACGGTATCTAGAAGATCAAACTGAATACCGCACCTTCGACAGTGATCAATGCCACACACATGAAACCCGGACGTTTGAATTTGACTTTCAGGCAGTTTTAAAGCCTTGTGTAATCATGTAACGTGTTATGACAGTTGTATAATTAGGATGCTATAGTTGGCTATGCCTACAAGTGTAAACCGACTTATGTTGTGAAGAATGTGTTAATGAATAAAGTGGGGTTGTTTTGAAGTATGTCAACCGTGTTATTACCGTGTACTTATGAGTTTGCCAATGAACTAGGCTATGCACTTGGAACGGGAGGTATACTGAGTGTCTACAATGAGGCAGAAGCCGGCAAGAGTGGCACAATCCTCACCGGTACCTTTCCAGTTAATGGCGTGGACGCATCGATCTTGTTCGACTCCGGAGCCTCACATACATTTATCCCGCTATCATTTGCGAAGAGGCTGGGGTTAGACGGTGAAGTGATGCCTGACTTCCTAGTCACTCTCCCGTCGAAAGAGCGGATCAAGTGTACCCGCTACCACCGAGATGCTGTTGTACGAATTAGAGGTGAAGAGTTCCCAATCGACATGATAGAATTCGAGGGACTTGGATTCGATGTGATTGTCGGGATGAACTGGTTGGAGCGGTACAAGGGCAGAATCCTGTGTGCCAAGCACCATCTGCTTCTTCGGAGTTCGTCTGGGGTTACTATATCATACCGCCAGAGGCCCAGGGAGCCTTCGACACAGATCATCACTGCCATGGCCATGTATCGTGAGTTATGACGAGGGAATGATGTATACCTCTGCTATGTACAGGACATAGAGAGAGACCCAAAGTTTAGCCCAGATGTGCCGGTAGTGTCGGAGTTTCCTGATGTCTTTCCTAAGGAACTGCCGGGCATGCCGCCAGCACGGGCAGTGGAGTTTGAGATTGACCTGGTTCCGGGCACCGGACCAATTGCGAAGGCGCCCTATCGTATGGCTCCAGCAGAGATGACAGAGCTCAAGGAACAGCTGAGAGACCTACTCAACAAGGGATTCATCCGCCCGAGCGTTTCACCATGGGGAGCGCCGGTCCTCTTCGTGAAGAAGAAGGACAGTAGTCTCCGCCTCTATGTCGATTATCGAGAGCTGAATGCAGTTACGGTGAAGAACCGTTATCCTTTACCACGCATCGACGACTTATTTGATCAGTTGAAAGGAGCATCAGTATTCTCCAAGATAGATCTACGATCCGGTTATCATCAGATCGCCATCTGGGAAAGTGACATTGAGAAGACCGCATTCAGTACCAGATGTGGTCATTATGAGTTTACGGTTATGCCGTTTGGTTTATCCAATGCACCAGCCAAGTTTATGGACTTAATGAACCGCTTGTTCCAAGATCAGTTGGACAAGTTAGTGGTAGTCTTCATCGACGATATTCTTGTGTATTCGAAGTCGAAGGGTGAGCACGAAAGCCACTTGAGAAGTGTGTTGCAAACATTAAGAAAGAATCAGTTGTATGCTAAATTTTCTAAGTGTGAGTTCTGGTTGAACCAAGTATCCTTTCTTGGTCATGTGATTTCTGAGGCCGGGATCGCTGTTGATCCGGCAAAGATAGATGCAGTGCGCACTTGGCCTAGGCCGAAGACAGTTACCGATATCCGGAGCTTCCTCGGTTTGGCAGGATATTATAAGAGGTTTGTGAAGAACTTCTCCAGTGTCTTGAAGCCGATGACATCCTTAATGAAGAAGGATGCACCATTCTAGTGGACAAACGACTATGAGCGTTCCTTTTAGAGTCTTAAGGACGCCCTTACCTTTACACCAGTCCTGACGATACCAGATGGTCCAGATGGGTTTGAGGTCTACTGTGATGCATCAGGCAGAGGTATGGGTTGTGTATTGATGCAACACGGGAAGGTCGTGGCATACGCCTCCTGACAGCTGAAGAAGCACGAAGAGAACTACCCTACCCACGATTTAGAACCGGGTGCCATTGTCTTCGCCTTGAAGATATGACGACATCATTTGTATAGGGTAAGCGTGACAATTTATTCTGATCACAAAAGTTTAAAGTACTTGTTCACTCAGAAGAGTTGAACATGAGACAAAGAAGGTGGGTGGAGTTCTTGAACGACTACGACATCAATTTATAGTACAAGGAGGGTAGAGCAAATGTAGTAGCTGACGCACTGAGTCACCGAGCACACTCTCTCCATTCGCTAGTCTCTCATACTAGCTTGGTTGAAGAGGTGCAGAGTGCTCAGATGTCGGATCAGTATATGTTGGAGATCAGACAGAAGCTTATTGATGGCACATTCGAGGGTCAGAAGTACGACTTCTGACTCCACGATGATGACCTGATTAGGCTTAATGGCCGAATGTGTATTCCTAGGAGTAGCGCTGAGCTGAAGGAGCGCATACTGAGTGAATCCCATTGTTCTACTACTTCGATTCACCCCGGAGCTTCAAAAATGTATAAGGACATGAAACGATATTTCTGTTAGACTGGCATGAAGAAAGATGTGAATGATTATGTGTTGAGGTGTCTCACTTGTCATATCACACATCCCCTTAGGGCACACATATGGATAGTGTTGGAGCATGAAGATGTCGCTGAGATAGTCAATCGCTTCGACGGAGTCACTCGTCCACAACAAAACACAAAGAAGGTGTCCACTGCACAAACACAACAGAGTCTGCACAAAACTAAGAAGCATGACTGACTCTGTCACACCGTTGTGACATTTAAGGAATGAACGCATCAACATGCAAATACTCTAACGGTCACAAGGTTGCTCCAGTTGTCTCTGAAGTTTGCGCCCGAAGACTGGCGCGATAACTCTCAGCATGCGCCCACTAAGTGAAATACCCCAAAACTTTGTATGTTTTTTAAATATTAAACTATGGAATAATAAGGCTAAAAAGTGCCTTAGAAACATTAGTGAACAATTTAAACCATAGAAAACACAATTAAATACCTTAAAGACTATATGGGCGAAAATGTGCTCTAAGCTTGGAATAATCTTGGTCAAGACTTAATAAGCTTACCAAGACCTTATTTACATGTTAATGGACATATTAAACCAATTACTAAAGAAAACCAAGCTTGAAAACAAGTTAAAACACAAAATGTGCTTTAAGGAGTCTTAAAGCACATTTTAAAAAAATTGTCTTGTAAATGAGTTTTGAATGGTTAAATGTCCATCATTACTCTTTAATTAACATGTGTACTACTTAGTATCACATTAGGAAGTCTAAATCAATGGGAAATCAAAAATTTCACAATTATGTGCCTTGTTTAGTGAATAGTAACCAAATAGTGCTAGTTTAAGACATTAGTCAACATAAGTCAAATGATTGGTCAACAAAGACCATAAAGATCCTAAGACTACTAAGGGGGCCGGTTTTTAAGTGTGACTCACCACACTTAGCTAGTTAAAATAAGGAAGGAGATTGATAAAGCAAAGTACTATTTGCTTTAAGCTTATAATATCTTAACAAGTAAACCTCTCACCTCACTTTTCATTTCCCTCTTGTTTTCCCACCGTCTCCAACCTCTCTTCTTCCTCTCATTCTCGGTTTGCTACAGCACCACACACACCACCATCTTCAATCTCTTATATCTCCTAGCTCCATTAACCAAATCAAATTCTAAGACCACCATTCTCTTAATCTCATCAAGCTCTTCAACCTTGTCTTCTCAAAATTCCAAGAGCTCCATTTCGGTGCCAATAGGAACTTCCATGGAAGGAGCTTGAGCTTATATTTTTATGCCTTGTTGATCACCTTTGCTTCAAGGAAAGGAAACTCAAAGAAAAACTCCATTTCCTCTTGTTTTTATATGTGACGGAGAATCACCTCTTCATGGTGTTTTCTTTTGAATTTCTATAGCTTCATTCCAATCTTCTAAGGGCTAGGTGGAGTCCTCTCTTGCTACTTATACAAACACTCTTCCATTTCCAAGGTAAAACCATCATCTTAAAGTTTTAAGATAATATATAACTTAGGGTTTATAATGAGTTTAAGCATGAAGCTTGAATGCTCATTACATTGCTTGTATATTGATTAGAACGTTGACAAGTGATCAAACTCCTTGCTGATTTTCGGTACAAGGAAACAAGGAAAGAAACCTTGAAGGAAAAGAGGTAAATGTGCTAACCTAATGTAGTTTAATGTCTTAGGAAAAATGAGCTTATGTTGCTTATTAAAACTACCTAAAGAGCCAACGGTAAATGAGTTAGTAAAATGCCCTCAAGGAGATTATAAAGGGCATATGTGTTGTTGTATGTATTTGCAGGTCAAAGGCAAATATAATGTGGGAAATTCAGTGTTTATGGTTTATGCAATTTAAGGGCCTAAGAGCCATGTCATTTAAGGGCCCAAGTGCCAAGCAATTTAAATTATGCACTATATTATGATGTAGTGTGTTTTGGGTGAAGTGTTGTGTGTGAGAATGTTCTTGAAGGATTTAAGTGTTCTTGGATGTTTAATGGTGAAAACAATGGTTTTGGTGTAACAATGTGCTAGTAGAACCCATGTCAAAATTTGGATAATATACAAGAAGTTCTAAGTGTTTTAAATGAGCTTTGGTGAACTTGGAAGTGTTAAGAATGAGTAAGTGTTTTACTAGAGAAGAAAACATGTATTGAGGTGTTCTAGAGTGCTAAACGGATTTAGGTATTGTCTAGGAGGTTTTAGAAATCAAATGAGTGTTTCTGGGAAGTACTAAAGTCATGGAGGGATTGTGTTTAGGACTTGTACAATGTTGGTGAACAAGGAGAAAATAATGTGTTGCATGAATGAGGTATAAACTTGTGGAGAAATTCAAGGAGTTTTGGTTAGTGAGAAAAGATGCTTGGAAGATGATGTTGTAGTGGTGAGAAAGCATTTTGGGATAGTGGTTATTATAGGTATGGAACACCACTTAGAAACCTAGTGAAAAACATTACAAGTGTTGGCATTTTACAAGAAAATGTGTAAGAGCTAAAGTGGATTTTGATGAATGATTTAAGGAGTTTAGTGCATGGCTAAAGGTGTGTTTGAAGTGCCAAATGGGGTTAGAACATACTAGGTTACATAAGGAGAAGTTTGGAGTCAAATGGGCAATTAAAAATAAAGGTCTGGGGTAGACCGACCTTGGGGACCGGACTTGCAAGGTCGGTCAAGCCCAGTTTACTCAGCCAGAAAACTTTCTGGAATGGACCGACCTTGGGGACCGGACTTGCAAGGTTGGTCGGACTTGAATTTTTGGTACGGATTAAGTCTCTGGAATAGACCGACCTTGGGACCGGACTTGCAAGGTCGGTCATGCTTGAATTTTTGTACGGGAATTGTTTCTGGAATGGACCGACCTTGTAGACCGAACTTGTAAGGTCGGCCGGGGTAGAATTTTCTGACGGTAATATGTTCTGGAATGGACCGACCTTGGGTAAGGTCGGTCGGTAAGGTTGGTCGGACCAAAACATAAAAAAAAACAAACAAAGAGTGGTTTAAGTGGCTAACCCTAGGGGGTATAATGAAGGTAATCAAGGGTAAGTTTAGGCATTAAAACATGTCTTATAATCATGTAAAATGCTTAGAAAACCGGAAGTTACATAAGTTATATAACCAACATTATTAATCATGTTTAGGAACTACGTTTGGCGGGACTCGTACGCAGCAAGGACCAAGGTATGGTTTTCTTGTAGTCTGTTGCCTACCGGTTTACACCGGCTTGTGTGTTGTTTGTTTTTCTGTGTGTTTATGACCTTGTAAGACTTAAATCATGAAATGAGTTTACAGTCATTGATGCTGTTGTATTGTATGCGTACTGATACCGGTAACCTCGAGTGCGTACTAATGGATAGTTAACCAATACTAGGAAAACGTAAGAGAATGGTATCCGGTCATAACGTTTCCAACCTAAGGAACGTTCTAACCATGGCTATGTATGAGTTGATGGTGGTGTGTGTTAATAAAATATACCTCATTCTCTCGTATGTCTAACTAGACCTAAACACTTATATGTGAATGATTGTGTTAAGTTCCATCAATGGGACTTCTAACAAGTGTTAACCAGGGGAGTGAGGAATCCGGTCGTTCCGGTCAGGCGTGTATGTACGGGGGTCGACATCTGAATCAGATTTGGCTCTCTCCTTATGTTAAGGTTGTTTTCCTTTTTGGATTTCGACCACCCACTAGCTTAGTCAAAGCTTACCTACCCGACTTCCAATCAGGCTAGGTGGAAATTATGTGTTCGGTGTGTCGGATCACTATATCCGACATACCTGTGTAATAAGTTACTCGTTCGATCAACAGGACGATAATGAGTTTATGTAACGAGCTTAACATGAGGGTGAAAACATCCTCTAGGCTTACCAAGTTTACTAACTGAGTTGGGTCGTTTCTTTAAGTGAATGTTCCTGTGATGTATGTGTTGTTGTGCTATGCAATATTTCTTGCTATGCTATTGATGTTGTATGTTAAAATCAATACCATGTTATCATGACAAATAGTTGTGCGTATCTCGGTAGCCGATGGGCTGCGCGTTAACCATACCAGCCAAGGGTTGCTGACCCCCTCGGGGGCTCCATATTTATTTGCAGGATGAGGATCAAAGAAGCGGAGTGGCTTTAGATCTTAGGTTGTAAATGCTTTTGGGTTATTTTGGATGTTGGGCCCGGGATGCGCCTGTGCTCCCGTGGCGTTATATTTTGGTTCCGTTGTTACTAAAATGGCGGTATATTGACAGTTTCAGTGATAGATTGTAATTAAGTACTCGGTATTGTTGAATATGTATTTATGGTTATTAGTTCTATGCTCAGGAGTCTGATCATCAGACCGGTACAAGTTGTATGTATTCTGCCTTGTTAGCCACGTGGGTGGCTAATGGCGTGTAACACCAACCCGTTTAGTTATCGTTTTAGTTGTTTATTTCCGCTGCGATTTCGGTTAGTTGTTAAGTGCGTAGTAGGGGTGTTACACTAAGTTAGTTCCGAAATTTTAGGAACTAACTCTCTTAGCCGTTTAACTTATAGACATTATAAATAGAGATGCATCTGTTAGTTCTCTGTGTGCTTTCTGATTTAGAAATTGTAAGAGATAAGAGAGAGAGAGCAGCTTTTCGATTTAGAGAGAATTCATACCAAATTCAGCTAGAGCTTCTAGATAGACACATTCTAGGTAGGACTTAGTTTCACTATGCTTATCATCGAGCTGATAAAAAATTGTATTGGGTGAGTGAGTGAAAACCACGAAGTAGATTTTATTTATAGAGTGGGCATTGCAAGTTGTTTTGTTTTTGACCAGGAAATAAAATAACTTAATTGTGTATCTTGCTGAGTTCGATTAAGTCTTTCCATCTTTCAAGTATAATTTAAATTAGTTCGTCTGAGTCTTTTCACGTTTCAAGTTCAGGTAATTGCTTTAGCGCACTTAGTTCGACTAAGTGTTTCCACATCATCAGTGTTTCCGCATACTTAGCACGATTGAGTCAAACCATCTCACAGACTAACACCTTGAGTTGGTTTGAGTCAGGCATCCGATCCTACACGTGGTATCAGAGCCTCGTCTAGCTGACAGTCAATCAAATAGAAATGACAGACCTCTTCGCCAATCAAAACAACAAGATGCACTTCGAGCACCCCGGACTCACTTCCACGAACTACGATCATTGGAAAAATGAGATCGAGTAACACATCGAGTTGGTCAACTCCGAACTGTGGGAGATAGTCATTGGAGGAGATCTCAATCAATCTAGATCGATCTACATGGACTGCGGTAGATCGAAAAAGGTATGAGCTGAATCGTCAAGCGTCTCGAGCCATCTACACATGCTTGTCCATTCCAGAACAAAGAAGAGTCTATCATTGCAAATCCGTAAATGAAATTGGACTCTCCTCTAAGACACCAAGGAGTCACTGAACTCAAGAAATGCAAGGCCCAAGAACTGTGAATGGATTATGAGAACTTTGTACAAAAACCTAGTGAGTCTTTGGAAGATGTACTTGATTGTTTTTATTTATTAATAACTACTATGCAGGAAGTCAATATTCTACCGGACAAAGAGAATGTCTTGCACAAGCTGCTCGACAGTCTTAGAGAAGAGTGGGCAGAAACCGTAATCTCCACCAAAGCTTGAAAAATCTTTCCAAGTGGAGCTGTCAGGACTTGGGGTCTTATCTACAGTCCGTAGATAAGTACAAGAAAAATGTTAGAAAGAAGTGTGGTAATGCATCGTCTTCCACTGCTGGTCAAAACACTACTGTAAATGACCAAGCCTTGCAGGTTAAAACAACTCAGCACTTTCAAGACGGTGCCTATATTGCTGATAACCAAGTTAGACAAGTAAAGGCCGAGCTACTTGATATCATAGTTGAAGAGAGTGAGGATGAGACTATGGAAGACTTCATCTTCATAGTAAAGAATTTTCGAAAATTGTTGCGAAGCCTGCCATACCGACAAAGTCGGTCGTACTCAAACCCGTCCAAACAAATCTTCAACTCTGTCACCTGCTTCAACTACAACAAGCCTGACCACTTTAAGAAGGACTGCCCCTCCTCAAAAATAAGTTCATGAAGCCTCAAGGGAGATCACTAATGGCGTCCGTTGGATGGGGAGACTCAGACTCTAACGATCAAGATGCAGAATCAAGCGGTCTAATTTGTCTCATGGCGCATGATACAACTGAGTCCATGATCCCTGACAATGAGGTAACTCGCTCTCTTCTTGAGACAAATCTTTATCGTATATCTCCTAAAGGTTTCTTAACGCTGATTGCTAAAATTGTTTCTGAGACTAACTCTCTTAAGGCTGATCTCACCAGAGAAATTACTGAGTTAACTGAGAAACTCTAGATTTCAAAAGGCCTTATGTATGCCTTGAGAGATGAAGCTGAGGAACACAAGACTATCTCCTGCTCACTTAGGCTGGATCTGCAAGACTCGAGGCATAAAGTTGACTCCTTTAAAAAGGAGCTCGACAAAACCAAAAGTCTTACTGAATCCAACCAAAAGAAATAGGAAGAGTCGCTCTCTCAGATTGACTCTCTCTAGCAAGATCTTACTATTTTCATCGATAAATGGTGTGCCCTTCGAAATGAGTTAAACAGTTCTGAATCTAGGATCATCTCCTTAAATTCCACTGTCAAACAACTCACTCAAAAGCTGAAAGAAAAAGACCATGCCCTCTCTCTCAAACCAGTAAATTTCATCAAACATGTTACTCCCTCTGAACTGCCTGAGTGGGCCAACTCCAAGATCAAGGAAGTCAGTCAAGATCGTAATGATCTCTGACAGAAAGTAGAAAAACTATCCGAAGAGATTGTCAATTTACGATCTGGAGTTGGAACCACTCAATCCAAGCCCAAGTGGCATAAAGGCAAATTCGACATTCCTAAAAATATGTCCAAATCCAACAACAAACCCAAGTGCCAACAACAAAAAGAAAATTTCGATTCTTGGTGGAGAGGACAATAAAAATACGTCAATCTTCCTCCTACCAAGATTTGTGGTTATTGTGGAAACCTAGGACATTGGGACAATGCCTGTGACAAACTAAATAGAGATCTTTATTTCAACCTTAAGCGAGTCAGATTAATTCTTGAAGCTCGAGAAAAATTGAAACAATCTGGTTCGAAAAGGGAACCCAAGTACATCTGGGTTCCCAAAACTAACAAATGATCTCCTGTTTTGTAGGTGAAGGCGAATGAAGATTGCTGGTACTTAGATAGTGGATGTTATCGATACTTGACAGGAGATCCAAATCAATTTAATTCGCTTTCATCCTACAAAGGAGGTAAGGTTACTTTTGGAAACAACAACCAAGGTGAAATTGTGGGAGTTGGATCTGTAGGTAACCCCTTCAAATTTAAAGTTGATGGAGTCCATCTGGTCACTGGACTTCAACACAGTCTGTTAAGCATTTCTTAAATTTGTGATATATTTAATTTGGTACTTTTCTCACCTTCTGATTGTAAAGTTTTTGAAATACCCCAAACCTAATTAACATTATAAAACCATTATTTAATGGAAAATAATCCAAATATAAATCATTTCACGTACGCATGCAAACCCATGCATGAGAACGTTACGTAAAAATAGTCATTTCACCATAAACGCTAAAACGCCTTAGAAACATTTGATCAAGCATGACCTTGTATGACCTTATAAAACTCAAACCAAATGGTCATACACTCATTATATGAATATATAAACATATTCCCTAGGCTATATTCAGTCAAAAACGCAAAATGCTCAGGAGTGCTCACGCACGCCCCTTAAAGCACGAAAAGCCCGGAGGAGTGCCGAGGTGGCACGAACTCCTATAAAATTAATTCTTAGAGTTCCTAACATCATTATTAACCATACTAAAGAGAACACATGAAGTGGTTTCTCAAAATTCAACAAAAACCTCAGGAGTTTTTCTTAACGCTCCTTCTTGGCCCGGGAGTGTCCCGAAGCCCGTAAATTGTGTCATGAGTTAATATAACCCCATATAACTCAATTTAACACCTTAGTATATCATAATTGACCATAAACAATGTCTATAAACACTTGGGACTCGTTGGAACAATTTATTTTCCAAAATGTCCTTAGAGCACAAAAACGCACTTTTCGGGTACCGAAAAAATGCGTTTTACACATTTAACTTGTACAAATGACTAGCCACGAAATTATAACATTAAAAGGACCTAATTAAACAATATTAATCAGGCAAGAACAAGGGTGACTCACCACCCTTAATGCTGCCGTTTTTGACCACAAAAAAAATCACATTTTCAAGGTTTATCATCACTTTCTTAACTAATGTTGTCACTTTTTTCAACCTTGGCTGTCCCCATGTGTCATGGCCGACCCTCTCTTGTCCCTTGGCACCCATTGTCAACAATTATCAGCTCTGATTGAAGACTTGACTAAGCTACCTCCTAAATTGACTAAAACCACCTAATACCACCTAACTTGGACTTTAACAAATCCTTGTCTTTTTTTTCCCTTCATTACTCACGCCAATCAGTCCCCCCATCCTTCAGGACTGATTGTGTAAGTACTTCTTCTCCTCTCTTTTCTTCTTCTCTCCTAGCTTCAAGCTCCAACAATGGAGGTTTAAGTTCTAACTCCATTTTATGTCAAAATTCCTAGCTAATTCTACAAAGCAAGAATCAAGTAGCAGATCTGTTCAAGAGGTCTGACTTCGAGAGAGATTCTGGAATTTTCAGTAAGTTATCTTGAAATCTTCCCAACATCAAACTTGTTCCTCTTCGAATTAGCTTTCCATACATATAAAGATCATTAATTTTCATGGTGTATTCCGTTCTGGGTGAACAAAAGAAGGCGAAGTGGTTCACAGCAGAGAATCTGTTCAATAGGTCTCAGTTCGGGAGTTATTCTGAATTTTCCGTAAGTTTTATCAAAATCTTCTCAACACCAAAGTTGTTCCTCTTTGAATTAGCTTTCCAACCATATAAGGATCATTAGTTTTCGTGGTAATTTCAGTTCTGGGTGACAAAAACCGCAGAGAGTGCGCAATCTGGAAATTTCGGCAAGATATGGTAATCCTTATCTTCCTCCATATGGTGTCTATAATTAGTGCCGAATTCTAGAGTTTATAAACCTATATTCTCTTCATTATTTCATGAAGGAAACTTGGATCTACAATCATCCCAAGGTATACCAAAAATATCTTGTAAAATTCCTAAGGTAAACTCTTGTAAGATTACTCCAAATATTATTTATAAATCTTTGTTAGAAGTCTAACAAATAGATCTCCTAAATATATTTAAGGAGCCGAAAATTCTTCATCAAGATAGCATTTGGAGAGCTTGGAATTCAAGGAGAAATCAAGTACAAGAATTGTCTTGATTTAAGGAGTAAGTATATATAATTAAGGTTTATTAAGTTTAAGCTTGATTTAAGCTTCAAAATTTGGTATAAAAATTATGTTTAGGCCATGTTAATATTAAGGCCGAAAATTATTGAATTAAAGTATCAAGAAAAATAATTTATAACATATAAAGTAAGATTATTACCTTAAGGTATAAATATGTGTCACAAAATTTAATTATGGTACATAAATGGTCAAACCGAATTATCTAAGGATTAAATGTTCTATTTTGAGTTTATAATCATTCTAAGTCATTAGCATAATTTTTAGAAGTGTTATATGGCTTATATACATTTATATGTATTTATTATTAAAGTTTAAAGCAAGTTTTAAAACTATATAGTAAAATAAAATTAAAGCCGAGAATAACATGGCTTATTTTGGTGATTTTCGAAATATATAAGTATATTAACTTATATTATAAATTTTGGGAATATTAGAAATAGCTACAAGTATTTATATGGCTAGTTTAATAAGTTATGTGGTTAAAATGTAAATTTTAAAAGGTTTGGTGTAAAACCGAGAAACATATAAGTTTATGGGTATATTAATGTATTAAGTATGAAATTAGACTATGGTCAAAATGTTGACCGAAAACTTTGAGTTAAAATGATTTATGACATGAAATATTAAGTTTATAAAAGTTATGGGGTGAATATGTAAATTATAAGAGTTTAAATATAAAACAAGATTTTATATGGGGCGAATTCACAATTTGTGGAAATACAAGTGTCCACTTGGATATTTAAGGAATTTAGAAAAGAAAATTATGATTTAAGGATTTATGAAATTAAAACTATATAATATAATGAGATTAGAATTTAAATATAAAGTTTATGAATTAATGTGGTTATTTTATAAATAACCGAAATATAAGGGTAAGAATTTAGATTTAAATGAATATAGGTCCTATATGGATATTTGGAGGAATTAGAAGAAAGAATTTTGATTTAAGGAGTTATGGAATTAAAACTAAGGCTTATATAGTTATAAGGAATTTAAAGGTAACCAATAATTATTATTTATGGTTAAAGGAGGAATAATAAAAACTATAAGAATTTTTATGTCCATGTATGGCATATAAATATAGTTAAGAAATTATGAGTAGTTATGTCATCTAGACAATTAAAAATAAATAACAAATATGGTACATGAATAAATAAATACATATATGTACATTAAAGGATTTATAAATAAATCAAAAGGAATAACAACTAAGTTATACATTAAATCATGAGGTAATTAAAAGAAATAAACCTCACATGAAATAACAAGTACAAAATTTGTTGAATGATCCAATAGAATTATTATATAAGGGTAACATAAATTAACCCTCTTAGTTAATCCTATTCTAGGACTTTGTTTGACCAGACGTTGACCGGGAATTAAACAAGTACAGTCTACGGTGAACGGTATGGAATTCTTGCAGTCTGCTTTCTACCGGATTACACCGGCTTGTGTGCTATCTGTTGTTTGAAATAACGACCAAGATAATTATTGTAAAATGTTGTTTTACTCTTGTGCACCGTTGTATTATTTTATGTGCGTGAATGATGCTAACTACAACGTGTATGTCCCACGCATACAACACTACAATACCAGTGGATTAAATACCTGCGTTTTATTATACCGAGAACTTGTACTCAAGTCTCTCACTAACTTCACTTTACAACAAACGTCATTATCCTAAACGTGATAACTGACATACACATTTGTTCTTGATTAATGTCCTTGTATGACACCTAACAATTCTACACTACGAGAACGAGGAGCCCAGTTGGATCTGGCCATGCATGCTACGGGAGTTGTACCTGTCTCAGGTCGTCTCCTATTCAATTTACGTCGCGACGGGAGTTCTGGGTGCACTATGTCACTCACCGCTGCGTACCGGAACAGTTCTAGAGATCGGGGTGCATTATGTCACTCACCGGCTGCGTACCGGAACAGTTCAAGTGGAGGGGAAGACTTCATTCCTCTCGAGGGTTCGATTCCCACATCTCTTAAGTACAGGCACTAACTACGTTATCTTCTGGGGGACTAATTACCCACCTTTCTTTTAACGAGGTCACTATACCTTCACTATATTGACATACTCTTATACATCTGTCAGTCCCATCGTGCGGACTCGACTATTATCAAATGATTACAGTTCAACTAACTTGACCTTTGAAGTCTTGTTTTATGTGACATTGTTGTCCTTGTATGGATACTTGTTATTATCATACTATGCTTGTTTACAGCTTTACAAAAATGAACTGCATGTATTCGACAAAGTAGTTGGTGTGGCCCGGTAGCCGGTGGGCTGCACGTTTTCCATACCAGCATTGTTTGCTGAGCCCCTTTGGGGGCACCCCCATTTTTCAGGTACCTGAAGTAGAGAAGATTACCACACCGAGTGTAGGTGGGGTAGATTCAAGCTATGGGAGTCTCCTGCTAGTTATTCGTTTTATTTGATTATTGTACCTTTGAGTTGATTCCTAGTATCTTGGATTGTATTCGTATTCAGACCGTGACTTTTGGAGATTGTATTTGGAGTTAGCCTTGTTGGTCACAAGGGTGGCCAACGGCATTGTAATACTGCCCGGTTATTGTATTTATTTCCGCTGTAGTTTATGTTTATTTGGGAGTGATCGTCGTACAGGTTATTGGATTTCGGGTTGGGGTGTTACAAAAAGTGGTATCAGAGCGTAGTTACGCTCTGGATACAAGGATACACCGAGATTAGGATTTCTAAAACTATAGGTTACGGGTTGAGGGATAGCATAGAAAGGAGTTAAGTTAGTTTTTACTTAGACTACTATCCAAGACCAAGATTGTGACCACAATATCTAATACACCTCAACATCCTGCAGGTGTCAGGAAGAGGAGGACGCCGCGGACAGACAACTGAGGATTCGCCTGTCAGGCTGGCAGATATTGCTACATTGATAGCTCAGGCATTTGCACAGGCGGGGGTTGCGCAGCAGCAGCTACCTCCACCACCACCACCCAGAGAGAGGGATTGGGTGAAGAGTTTGGCCGATCTCAGGCCAACTGTATTCAAGGGGCAGACTGACCCTGCACACTTAGAGACCTATATCATGGAAATGGAAACAGCGTTTGTGACACTAGCCGTCCCACCTAGGGACAAGGTAAGGCTCGCTGCCTTCTACCTGAAGGATGCAGCTAGGGATTGGTGGAATATGGTTAAGGCCGACCACTTGGATGACCCAGCTTTCACTTGGAGACACTACACTGCACTACTGAGGGGCAAGTACTACCCGGCCCACACCAGGATGGTGAAGACTAGGGAGTTTGATGCGCTGGAACAAACTGGAAAGATGTCAGTAGATGAATACTACGCGAAGTTTACTTCGCTACTCCGACTACTACCCGGAATAGGATACTCGGACCAGGTGTTGGTCGACCGGTTCTATGGGGAACTGAGCCCTCGACTCCAGTTTGGGATGGGACCAATCATTCCCACCAGCTTACAGGAATGTTACCATGCTACCTCCATTGTGGAGATTACATGCAAAAGAAGGGATGCTTTGAGCTCCCAAAAGAGAAAGGACGGACCTGGCAGCGAGGATGCCAAGCAGGGAAACTCCAACAGAAGGAACAAACCCTTTCAAAAAGGCCAGGGGTCCTATCAAGGAAAGGGGAACCAGACTACTGGGAACCCCCAGTCAGGAACCCACGGAGCAACAAACTCATAGAAAACCTACCCATCTAAGGGTAGGCACTTTATCCAAACAGTTAAATTTGAAACTTATGTGATTACTTCAGTACCGTTGGGATATATAATTGACCTCGATTGTAATAGGTTCTGGACATGGCTCAAACACGGGCCAGGGTTGTCCGCCACTTCAACTGTAGACAATGTGGAAAGGATCACCCCGGGGTGGACTGCCAAGGGGAGAAAGTCCAGTGCCGCCACTGTCAGATATATGGACATCGTGCCTTCGAGTGTATCCGAAACCCGGAGAGCAGGAACTACCGCCCGGGAGCAAGGGCAAACACCGGCCACAAGAATGGAGCCAGCGATACTCGCCCTCCACCAACAAACCAAACTCAGGGAAATAAGGGCAAGGGCCCAGCATCGGGACCCGCCCTGCATGTCATGGACCGCTCAGATGAAGCTGGTACTTCTACTAACCCAGGTAATTCTAAACCCATACGAACATGTCATTGAGCAGTGAATGTTGTGAATGAGTGCTTGCATGCCTTAAGTGCCTAACTGAGTAGGAAAGAATTAGCAAGACTCACTAGTAGAATTTTAAACCACGTAGGAAGCTATAAGATATGCTTTCCTATCCCCTCACCGCCCTCCCTGGAAGAAAACATTATCAAAGCACAAGAACCAGGGAACGAACAATGTAAGGTTATCCAACCAGGGTTAATACTACTCAAAGAATACCTAACGCCGGAAACACAAATTGCAATCATCAGAAGATGTCAAGAACTGGGAGCAGGACCAGGAGGGTTCTACACTCCCGAATTTCCAGGAGGATCAAAAATGAAGCTGAAAATGATGTGCTTAGGAAAGGATTGGAATCCTTACTCAAAGACCTACCAGGATACAAGAAATGGAGATGGAGCGCAAGTACCAAAAATCCCAGAAGAATTTTTACAAATTGTGGAACAAGCAGTTAATACAGCTCAACAGCTAGAAGAAGATCCAGTTCCCAATCTAAGGCTGATCTATGTATCATCAACTTCTATGAAGAAGGAGGCCGTTTAGGACTACATCAGGACAATGATGAAACACAAGGGTCCCTTGAACAGGGGATACCAGTATTATCTATGTCAATTGGAGATGACGCAGAGTTCCTTTATGGCGAGCAGAAGCGTGTGGACCTTGCAAAGAAAATCATATTGAAGTCAGGAGATGTTTTAATAATGGGTGGAAAGTCAAGATTGTTATACCATGGAATTAAAAGGATTAAGATGAACTCAGCACCTTCGACAGTGATAAACACCACCCACATGAGACCAGGAAGATTAAGTTTGACTTTTAGAAAATACTAGTATTGTAATTGTCTTAGACAACTGAAAGGAGGTCATCTCATCAATGAAGCATTGTCGTTATGTCTTTCGACCTCCATCATATGTCAAAGTACTTACCCAGATTCTGTTGTTAGGTTGTGCTAAGGAGACGGAAGGTGCCTTAAGTATACTTACTGAGGAGGAGGCCAGCAAGGGCGGCACGATCCTCACTGGTACCTTTCCTGTCAACGGTGTGGAAGCATCAGTACTGTTCGACTCCGGAGCCTCACATACTTTTTTCGCCTACGCTTGCGGGGAAGTTGGGGCTAGACGCTGTAGAGTTACCTGATTTTAAGGTGGCACTCCCGTCTAAGGAGAAGGTCAGTTGCACTCGTCTTTATAGAGGAGCCACTATCCGTATTAAGGAGGAAGAATTTCCCATTGACCTAATCGAGTTTAAAGGTCTAGGATTCGACGTTATAGCCGGGATGGACTGGTTGGGGCGGCACAGAGGCCGCATCCTTTGCGCAGAGCGCAGACTGTTACTTAAGAGCCCATCAGGAGTGACAGTGTCTTACCGACAGAGTCCTAGAGCACCGTCAATAAAAGTGATATCTGCTATGTCTATGTACAAAGAAGTCAGGAAGCAGAAGGAAGTATATTTATGCTATGTTCAGGATATGGAGCAAGACCCAGATTTTGATCCCGATATGCCAGTAGTGTCAGAATTTCCGGATATTTTTCCAAAGGAACTTCCAGGCTTACCGCCATCCAGAGAGGTAGAGTTCTCCATTGAATTACTCAGGTACCGGTCCCATAGCTAAGGCACCGTACCGTATGGCACCAGCAGAGATGGCTGAGTTAAAAGAACAACTGAAGGATTTATTAGACAAGGGATACATACGACCTAGCGTATCTCCTTGGGGAGCACCAGTGCTTTTTGTGAAGAAGAAGGATGGAAGCCTTCGGTTATGTATCGATTACAGAGAGCTTAATGCAGTGTCAGTGAAGAACAAATATCCACTACCACGAATTGACGATTTGTTTGATCAGTTAAGAGGAGCAAAGGTGTTTTCAAAGATCGATTTGAGATCGGGATACCATCAGATACCTATCAGGGAGCAAGACAGAGAAAAGACAGCTTTCAGAACACGATATGGCCACTATGAGTTTACAGTTATGCCTTTTGGCTTGTCAAACGCACCGGCAGTTTTCATGGATTTAATGAACAGGTTATTCAGAGAGCAGCTGGATAAGACCGTAGTTGTATTTATCGACGATATCCTAATTTATTCAAAGTCTAAGGGAGAGCACGAGAGTCACCTCCGACGTGTACTCGAGATTTAAGGGAGAACCAGCTTTATGCTAAGTTCTCCAAATGTGAGTTTTGGCTAGACCGAGTTTCCTTTTTAGGACATGTTATCAGACGCTGGGATCGCGGTGGATCCAGCAAAAATAGAAGCGGTTCGCACCTGGCCCAGGCCAAAGACAGTGACTGATATCAGGAGTTTCCTTGGGTTAGCAGGTTACTACAGGAGGTTTGTCAGAGACTTCTCCAAAATAGCAAAACCTATGACAAGTCTAATGAAGAAAGACGCACCATTCACATGGACTACAGAATGTGAGACCTCATTCCAGTATTTGAAGGATGCTTTGACATCAGCCCCAGTTTTGACTATACCTGAAGGCACAGAGGGTTATGAAGTTTACTGTGATGCATCAGGCAAGGGATTAGGGTGTGTACTCATGCAGAATGGGAAGGTAGTCGCCTACGCTTCCCAACAGTTGAAGAAACATGAGGAAAACTATCCCACACATGACTTGGAGCTTGGAGCAATTGTTTTTGCATTGAAGATCTGGCGCCACTACCTGTATGGTGTCCAGATGACCGTATATTCGGATCACAAAAGTTTGAAATATGTATTCACCCAGAAGGAGTTAAACATGAGACAAAGGAGATGGGTTGAATTTCTCAAGGACTACGACATCGATTTGCAGTACAAAGAGGGAAAAGCTAATGTAGTAGCAGACACATTGAGTCGACGAGCACATTCCTTGAATGCCATTGTGGCTAGCTCGAGTCTTATAGACGACATACGTAGCGCACAGCAGAATGATCAGCGAATGATGGAGATTAGTCAGAAGTTGTCTGACGGTACTTTGGAAGGAGGGAAGTATGAGTTTCAGCTACATGATGATGGGCTAATCAGATTAAAGGGCAGATTGTGTATTCCCAGAGACAGCACAGATATAAAAGAGCATATTCTTCGAGAGTCCCACACTTCTTCCACATCTGTCCATCCAGGAGCTTCTAAGATGTACAAAGATCTAAAGGGTTTTTTTTTTTGTGGGGGCTGGGGGTGTGAATATGTGATCTGAGTCTCACTTGCAGCCAGAAAGTGAAATTCGAACATAGACGACCAGGAGGCATGGTACAGTCTATGCCAGTTCCTGAATTGAAGTTTTATGATATCTCTATGGAATTCGTGGTGGGACTACCACCTACGAGAGGAGGACTAAATATGATATGGGTTGTTGTTGATCGACTGACTAAAGTTGCTAGGTTTATTCCGATGAAAGACACTTGGAAAGTGCCAAAGTTGGTAGAACTATTTGAGAAGGAGATTATCAGACATCATGGAGTACCAAAGACTATTGTTTCAGATCGAGATACTAGATTTCTCTCACGATATTGGCAAGCTACTCGCGAAGCACTTGGAACTGAATTGAAGCTTAGCACAACATTTCATCCTCAGACAGATGGTCAATCAGAGAGGACTATTCAGACCTTAGAGGACATGCTACGAGCATGTGCCTTGGATTTTCAAGGTAGCTGGATAGATAGGTTACACCTGATTGAGTTTGCATACAATAACAGCTATCATGCCTCTATACAGATGTCACCTTTTCAAGCACTATATGGCAGACCATGCCGCACACCATTGTGCTGGGACGAGTCTAGTGAGACCGTCATCATTGGGCCTGAGTACTTGGAGCAAGTCCAGGCAGAAGTACAACAAATTAGAAATAATATGAAAGCAGCACAAGACAGACAGAAATCGTATGCTGATGAGAGACGACGAGACCTTGAGTTCGTAGTTGGCGACCAGGTATTTCTACGAGTATCACCCATGAAGGGTGTATTCAGATTTAGACAGAAGGGCAAGCTAAGCCCGAAGTTCGTAGGACCCTACGCTATCACAGAGCGGGTGGGTCTTGTGGCATATCGACTAGATTTGCCAGCAGAGTTGGGCAAAGTACATAATGTTTTTCACGTGTCTCAGCTTAAGAAATACATGCCTCATCCTTCTCATGCTCTACAACCAGAGACACTATCATTAGAACCAACAATGCGGTATGTGGAAACACCGCAACGAATCTTAGATAAAAAGACACGAGAGACTCGAAACAAGTCTGTGAGCCTCGTAAAGGTTCTTTGGTCGAACCACGATGTTGAAGAGGCCACATGGGAACTAGAAGCGGATATGCGAGCAAAGTTTCCCTCTATATTTAACGACTAGAAACTTTGGTCTAGGGTACGTGGGCGTACCCCTCTTTTTAGGGGGGTAGAGCCTTTTTTGTTTGTGAGTTTATTATGCATCTTGTTACACTTCTGTGCAATCCTATGACACCTTGTCTTGTATGTGTTCATGTGTAACACTGTATTTGAATGTACTTTGTACTTCTACTTGCTGATGTGTACTTCGTTACACTACAATGGAAAGTTTATGTGCACTACGTGGCACTATTTGATATGAAATGTGATTGTGTTTATTACATTACACTATATTGTAGGTATATGATATGACCTTCCAAAGTATTCCTGTTGTGTTTGATGTACACTATGAACTTAGGAATATAGAGACTTGGGACTTGATCCCTAAAAACTAGACTGAGTTGTGGATACTTAACGGAACTGGATTCCCCCACAACCTTATAAATTTAGATATGAGACTTCGGGGCGAAGTCCTTTTTAAGGGGGGTAGATTGAAATACCCCAAACCTAATTAACATTATAAAACCATTATTTAATGGAAAATAATCCAAATATAAATCATTTCACGTACGCATGCAAACCCATGCATGAGAACGTTACGTAAAAATAGTCGTTTCACCATAAACGCTAAAACGCCTTAGAAACATTGATCAATCATGACCTTGTATGACCTTATAAAACTCAAACCAAATGGTCATACACTCATTATATGAATATATAAACATATTCCCTAGGCTATATTCAGTCAAAAACGCAAAATGCTCGGGAGTGCTCACGCACGCCCCTTAAAGCACGAAAAGCCCGGAGGAGTGCCGAGGTGGCACGAACTCCTATAAAATTAATTCTTAGAGTTCCTAACATCATTATTAACCATACTAAAAAGAACACATGAAGTGGTTTCTCAAAATTCAACAAAAACCTCAGGAGTTTTTCTTAACGCTCCTTCTTGGCCCGGGAGTGTCCCGAAGCCCGTAAATTGTGTCATGAGTTAATATAACCCCATATAACTCAATTAACACCTTAGTATATCATAATTGACCTAAACAATGTCTATAAACACTTGGGACTCGTTGGAACAATTTATTTTCCAAAATGTCCTTAGAGCACAAAAACGCACTTTTCGGGTACCGAAAAAATGCGTTTTACACATTTAACTTGTACAAATGACTAGCCACGAAATTATAACATTAAAAGGACCTAATTAAACAATATTAATCAGGCAAGAACAAGGGTGACTCACCACCCTAATGCTGCCTTTTTGACCACAAAAAAAATCACATTTTCAAGGTTTATCATCACTTTCTTAACTAATGTTGTCACTTTTTTCAACCTTGGCTGTCCCCATGTGTCATGGCCGACCCTCTCTTGTCCCTTGGCACCCATTGTCAACAATTATCAGCTCTGATTGAAGACTTGACTAAGCTACCTCCTAAATTGACTAAAACCACCTAATACCACCTAACTTGGACTTTAAAAATCCTTGTCTTTTTTTCCCTTCATTACTCACGCCAATCAGTCCCCCCATCCTTCATGACTGATTGTGTAAGTACTCTTCTCCTCTTTTTCTTTTTCTCCTAGCTTCAAGCTCCAACAATGGAGGTTTAAGTTCTAACTCCATTTTATGTCAAAATTCCTAGCTAATTCTACAAAGCAAGAATCAAGTAGCAGATCTGTTCAAGAGGTCTGACTTCGAGAGAGATTCTGGAATTTTCAGTAAGTTATCTCGAAATCTTCCCAACATCAAACTTGTTCCTCTTCGAATTAGCTTTCCATACATATAAAGATCATTAATTTTCATGGTGTATTCCGTTCTGGGTGAACAAAAGAAGGCGAAGTGGTTCACAGCAGAGAATCTGTTCAATAGGTCTCAGTTCGGGAGTTATTCTGAATTTTCCGTAAGTTTTATCAAAATCTTCTCAACACCAAAGTTGTTCCTCTTTGAATTAGCTTTCCAACCATATAAGGATCATTAGTTTTCGTGGTCATTTCAGTTCTGGGTGACAAAAACCGCAGAGAGTGCGCAATCTGGAAATTTCGGTAAGATATGGTAATCCTTATCTTCCTCCATATGGTGTCTATAATTAGTGCCGAATTCTAGAGTTTATAAACCTATATTCTCTTCATTATTTCATGAAGGAAACTTGGATCTACAATCATCCCAAGGTATACCAAAAATATCTTGTAAAATTCCTAAGGTAAACTCTTGTAAGATTACTCCAAATATTATTTATAAATCTTTGTTAGAAGTCTAACAAATAGATCTCCTAAATATATTTAAGGAGACGAAAATTCTTCATCAAGATAGCATTTGGAGAGCTTGGAATTCAAGGAGAAATCAAGTACAAGAATTGTCTTGATTTAAGGAGTAAGTATATATAATTAAAGGTTTATTAAGTTTTAAGCTTGATTTAAGCTTCAAAATTTGGTATAAAATTATGTTTAGGCCATGTTAATATTAGGCCAAAATTATTGAATTAAAGTATCAAGAAAAATAATTTATAACATATAAAGTAGATTATTACCTTAAGTATAAATATGTGTCACAAAGTTTAATTATGGTACATAATGGTCAAACCGAATTATCTAAGGATTAAATGTTCTATTTTGAGTTGCTAATCATTCTAAGTCATTAGCATAATTTTAGAAGTGTTATATGGCTTATATACATTATATGTATTTTTATTAAAGTTTAAGCAAGTTTTAAAACTATTAGTAAAATAAAATTAAAGCCGAGAATAACATGGCTTATTTGGTGATTTTCGAAATATATAAGTATATTAACTTATATTATAAATTTTGGGAATATTAGAAATAGCTACAGTATTTATATGGCTAGTTTAATAAGTTATGTGGTTAAAATGTAAATTTTAAAAGGTTTGGTGTAAAACCGAGAAACATATAAGTTTATGGGTATATTAATGTATTAAGTATGAAATTAGACTATGGTCAAAATGTTGACCGAAACTTTGAGTTAAAATGATTTATGACATGAAATATTAAGTTTATAAAAGTTATGGGTGAATATGTAAATTATAAGAGTTTAAATATAAAACAAGATTTTATTGGGGCGAATTCACAATTTGTGGAAATACAAGTGTCCACTTGGATATTTAAGGAATTTAGAAAAGAAAATTATGATTTAAGGATTTATGAAATTAAAACTATATAATATAATGAGATTAGAATTTAAATATAAAGTTTATGAATTAATGTGGTTATTTTATAAATAACCGTAATATAGGTAAGAATTTAGATTTAAATGAATATAGGTCCTATATGGATATTTGGAGGAATTAGAAGAAGAATTTTGATTTGGAGTTATGGAATTAAAACTAAGGCTTATATAGTTATAAGGAATTTAAAGGTAACCAATAATTATTATGGTTAAAGGAGGAATAATAAAAACTATAAGAATTTTTATGTCCATGTATGGCATATAAATATAGTTAAGAAATTATGAGTAGTTATGTCATCTAGACAATTAAAAATAAATAACAAATATGGTACATGAATAAATAAATACATATATGTACATTAAAGGATTTATAAATAAATCAAAAGGAATAACAACTAAGTTATACATTAAATCATGAGGTAATTAAAAGAAATAAACCTCACATGAAATAACAAGTACAAAATTTGTTGAATGATCCAATAGAATTATTATATAAGGGTAACATAAATTAACCCTCTTAGTTAATCCTATTCTAGGACTTTGTTTGACCAGACGTTGACCGGGAATTAAACAAGTACAGTCTACGGTGAACGGTATGGAATTCTTGCAGTCTGCTTTCTACCGGATTACACCGGCTTGTGTGCTATCTGTTGTTTGAAATAACGACCAAGATAATTATTGTAAAATGTTGTTTTACTCTTGTGCACCGTTGTATTATTTTATGTGCGTGAATGATGCTAACTACAACGTGTATGTCCCACGCATACAACACTACAATACCAGTGGATTAAATACCTGCGTTTTATTATACCGAGAACTTGTACTCAAGTCTCTCACTAACTTCACTTTACAACAAACGTCATTATCCTAAACGTGATAACTGACAGTACACATTTCGTTCTTGATTAATGTCCTTGTATGACACCTAACAATTCTACACTATGAGAACGAGGAGCCCAGTTGGATCTGGCCATGCATGCTACGGGAGTTGTACCTGTCTCAGGTCGTCTCCTATTCAATTTACGTCGCGACGGGAGTTCTGGGTGCACTATGTCACTCACCGGCTGCGTACCGGAACAGTTCTAGAGTTCGGGGTGCATTATGTCACTCACCGGCTGCGTACCGGAACAGTTCAAGTGGAGGGGAAGACTTCATTCCTCTCGAGGGTTCGATTCCCACATCTCTTAAGTACAGGCACTAACTACGTTATCTTCTGGGGGACTAATTACCCACCTTTCTTTTAACGAGGTCACTATACCTTCACTATATTGACATACTCTTATACATCTGTCAGTCCCATCGTGCGGACCCGACTATTATCAAATGATTACAGTTCAACTAACTTGACCTTCTGAAGTCTTGTTTTATGTGACATTGTTGTCCTTGTATGGATACTTGTTATTATCATACTATGCTTGTTTACAGCTTTACAAAAATGAACTGCATGTATTCGACAAAGTAGTTGGTGTGGCCCGGTAGCCGGTGGGCTGCACGTTTTCCATACCAGCATTGTTTGCTGAGCCCCTTTGGGGGCATCCCCATTTTTCAAGTACCTGAAGTAGAGAAGATTACCACACCGAGTGTAGGTGGGGTAGATTCAAGCTATGGGAGTCTCCTACTAGTTATTCGTTTTATTTGATTATTGTACCTTTGAGTTGATTCCTAGTATCTTGGATTGTATTCGTATTCAGACCGTGACTTTTGGAGATTGTATTTGGAGTTAGCCTTGTTGGTCACAAGGGTGGCCAACGGCATTGTAATACCGCCCGGTTATTGTATTTATTTCAGCTGCAGTTTATGTTTATTTGGGAGTGATCGTCGTACAGGTTATTGGATTTCGGGTTGGGGTGTTACAGTTTTCGATGAGCGTACAAGGTCCCTAAAAGCCATTGGACACAGAGAAGGAAATCTTTACAAAATGTGCTTGAACTCAATCAACCCGGATGACCAAGTCTGTCTTAATGTTCATTCCAAGAATCAACTGCTGTGGCACACCAGACTCGGTCATGCAAATCACCGGTTGTTGAATAAACTCAAAAGTAAGGACCTAGTGGTTGGTTTACCCGACATAAACTTCGACACAGACTCAGTCTACGAAGCATGTATAAAAGGTAAACACACTCGGTCATCCTTCAAAAGTAAGTCAACTCTCTCTACTAGCTCTCCATTTGTAATACTTCACATGGATCTTGTTGGTCCCATGCGTACTCAAAGTCGAAGTGGTAAGAGGTACATTTTGGTCATAGTCGATATTATTCTAGATGGACCTGGGTCATTTTTCTATCTGCAAAGGATGAAACCTTCACTGAGTTTGCCAAACTCCATAAAATTCTAATCAACAAATTCCCATTCACATTGAAAACCCTCAGAACTGACCAGGGAACTAAATTCTACAACAATTCTTTTGATGAGTTTTGTAGGGATAAAGGAGTCGACCATCAAGTCTCATCCGCAAGAACTCCAGAACAGAACGGAGTCGTTGAACGCAAGAATAGGATTTTGGTCGAGATGGCACATACCATGCTTATTGATAGTCAACTGGCTCCGTCCTACTGGGCAGAGGCATTCAATACATCATGTTATGTGCTTAATCGTGCCTTAATCCATCCTTTTCTTCACAAGACTCCCTATGAAATTCTTTGACAACGCAAACCAAATCTTATCCATCTCAGACGTTTCGGTTGTCGATGCTACATACACAATAATGGTAAGAACAACCTGGGTAAGTTTTCACCCAAAAGTGATGAAGGTATATTTATGGGCTATTCTTCTAAAAGCAAAGCTTATCGTGTCATAAATTTGAGAACTCAGTGCTTAGAAGAAAGCCCTTATGTCAAGTTTGATGAGTTCAACAACGTTGGCTCATCTTCTGATCAACTTGACTTTGCTCCTGATGATTTCCTCTCTAACCCACTCTTCATCATAGTTTCCATAAGCAGACTTCAAGACACTCCGTCCTCCTCCACCGAAAACACCCCAGGAAAAGAATGTCATACCTCGAATGACACTAACACTGACCACATACCTGACCCACTCAATCCTCCACAATTAAACTTTGACTCAACTGAGCACGACACACCCTCTCCTACTCCACATTGGAAATTTCAGCAAGCATCTTCACATCCTCATGAAAACATTCTCTCAGATCCAAATTCAGGTGTCCAAACTCTTCTTCAAGCCATGCAAAACCTATGTGCCTTTGGTGCCTTTCTTTCAAGTACTAAACCGAAAAATGTCAAAGAGGCTTTACTTGACAGCGACTGGGTCACTGTTATGTAGGAGGAACTCAATTCCCTTCAATGACATGCTGTTTGGGAATTAGTCCCTCGACCCTCGCATCAACAAACTATTGGTACTCGATGGGTTTTTCGTAATAAACTTGATGATACAGGACAAGTTTACAGGAATAAAGCTCGTTTGGTAGTACAGGGTTACAATCAAGAAGAAAGGATTGACTATGATGAAACTTTCGCACCTGTAGCACGCCTTGAAGCAATCCGCATGCTCATTATGTTTGCTGCATTCAAAGGTTTCACACTATATCAAATGGGCGTCAAGATAGCCTTTCTTCATGGCTATATCGATAGAGAAGTCTACGTCGAACAACCCCTAGGGTTCACAGACTCCGTCCATCCCGACTATGTTTACAAACTGTGTAAAGCCCTTTACAGACTTAAACAAGCTCCGTGTGTCTGGTATGAAAGACTCTCTTCATATCTTCTGCAAAATGGCTTCTCGAGAGGTAACGTGAACAAAACACTATTCATACTTCATTCATCACATGACTTACTACTAGTGCAAGTTTATGTTAATGATATTATTTATGGGTCTACAAGTAACACCATATGCGAACATTTTGCTAACAATATGAAAAAGGAGTTTTCTATGAATGAGTTAGGTGAACTTCGGTACTTTCTAGCCCTACAAATTCAACAGGAGAAGGATGGAATCAAGATCCACCAACAGAAGTACATCAAGGAACTCCTTGGAAAGTACAACCTGGCAAATGTCAAATGCATGTCTACTCCTAGCTGCACAACTGCCATACTTCATCTTGATGACAGCGGAGTCGGTGTCAATGCCATAGAGTACAGAGGGATGATAGATAGGGTACCTCCTTTACCTAACTGCCAGTCGCTCGGATATCCTCCACGCAGTCTATCTTTGTGCCCGCTTTCAAGCAGCACCAAAACAGTCCCATCTCAAGGCAGTCAAACGTATCTTTCGATACCTCAAAGATACAACAAACGGGAAATTGATCTACTAAAAACTACGAAATTAATCCTAGAAATGAATAAATTAAATCCCTACGGGTTGCAAAATTAATCCCGGTCAATGAGTATAGTGAACTATAAGCTACCGGGGTCGAATCCACGGGGACTTTGTGATTAAATCTAATCCTAGGGAAACATCAAAATGGAAGGCTTGTCGGTTGTTTTGGTTTTGTGAATTAAAATAACGAGAAAAATAGTAAATTATTGAGCAAATAAATTCAATGAAAACTATGTGTGAAATGGAACTCCGGGTCAGGTATCTTTTTCGACTGTCAGATTATGCAATTCCTGCTGGTTAGTTTGAGATGTCGATTGGCAAAATTCCTAAAACTTTTCCAAAGACTAAATCCTTGCCTCAAGAACCCGCCTAGTTGAACGCACTAAATCTAATCCAGATTTAGCACAACACGAATAGACGAAATGAGCACGAGGAATTATTTTTGGTGCACTTGAGGGAAAATCTACCCTATCCGGTGTATTTTCCACAATTTTACAGTTTAATCGACCATTCCGTTTATCACAAATCTCTCTCAAAACGGAATTCGTAAAGCAATCAACAAATTATATAAATTATTGAAAGTGCATAGATAACTTAACCTGCAACAATCGACTGCAAATCTCAAACCGACTAGTACTAGAAATCACAAAATAATTTCAGTCAGATAACCATCCTTGGAGTCTAACCCTCTTAGCCGAGCATAATTAAAGAACAAATACAAGAAGAGAGAGTAGAAATCATCTTGATATTAGTTCTGAAATTCGCCAGATGAGAGGTTGAGCAGATGAGCGAATCTGGAGCAGAAATCTTCTTCTCCGGAGTTGAAGTGGTCACGGTAGGGCAAAAGAATGAGAGAAGCGCGGTGTATGCTCTGTTCGTGCGTGAGTTCTGAATGTCTTTCCCCTACCCTCGCGAATGCTCCTTAAAATGAAATTTTTGCACACAAAATACACACGTTCAGCTTACCTATCCGGGTCACTTAGCCGGACGTGAGATAGAGTTGTCAAGCGAGATTTCTCTCATTTGTGAGACGTCCGACTCTATGTCCGGGTCACTTAGCCAGACAGCCTGGATGGACGCGTATATGTATCAAAATCTCCACGCTGCACTCGTGGCCGTAAATATTTCTGTCCTTTTGAGCACGTTCGGGTCACAGGGTTGGACAGGAGAGCCGGACATGTGAAAAATTCGAAAAAATATACTTCTGGCCTGTCCGGACCACCTGTCCGGGGCAGTTAGCCGGACTCGTTACAACATGTCCGGGTCAATGGGCCGGACAGGTCAGCCGGACACCTATATATTTGTGCCCTTTTTTTTGCAAACTTCGACAGGGTCCAGATTCTTCGTTTGAGCTCCGATTTGCTCCCCGTTTGCGGCGTTGGAAGCTCTTGAGGAGAACTATGCATTTTCACCATCATTTTCTGCTTTTCAAATATAATTTTGCATCAGCTTTTTCCCAAAGTAAGAGTCATGAAAAGCATACAATAAGTGTGAGAAAGCGCATAAAAAGGTTGCATAAAATAAGAATTTAGCACCTATAAAACCATATCAATTTCACACTTATCAAATCACCCCACACTTAGGCTTTTACTTGTCCCCAAGGAAAACTCTCAAGCACAAATAAGGCCAAGCTAATGGAACTCAACAGAAAAGGAAGAGCACGGAATAAAGGTATTGCTAGCTTTACCAATCGAGGGGGCAATTCAAATTATTCAAAACAATTCATTCTTTCCATAAACATGAAGTCATTCAAAGCTAACAAATTAGAAACAAAACCATAAGAGCCTTGTCTTTAACCTTGAGCCAATCCACCTTTTTTTTCTTTCGCAAACCATAGAAACGACAAGGGGCGTGAAGTAAGATCATATTCCATCATACCTTTCAATGCCACATACTCTTGATCCATACGAGAAAACAATCTATGTTCAGCATCGCACTTGCATAAATAATTCAATCAAAGCACTTTCAATTTCTTTCAGCACAGACTTTTCTCTCCACCCATGTAACAGCTTTGGGTCAACCATCCCAGATCACAAGGACCTTAGGTAGCTAGGTGATGAAGCACCCAAAAGGACTTAATAACCAAATGGACGAGGCCTGATTTTGGATCAGAATTAGAAATAGCGTGCCTAGGATCAGCGGAGTACCTTGCCTTGTTCTTTTCCAACCATTTCAATCCATTTCATTCCAAGGCTCAAAGCTAAAAGCAAGGTTCAGATGGAGAATATTCTCATTTGTTTCAGCACTTTTAGAACAAAGACTTCAATTTAGCAATTAAAAACAAGAAGAATCTCAAAATTTTGCACCCTAAGATCAGCTAACCAACTAAACTACCTCTATACTCTTCCTTCCAAGTTGAGTAACCACAGCTAAACTTTAACAAATGCAAGAGAAAAGAGCTCAGAGACGCACAAAAAGCAAGCGGTGAAGGAGATTACCCCACCCCACACTTAGAGTGAAGCAATGTCCTCATTGTTTAGGAAGAATTAACATTACGCAAGCAATCCAATGGGGGAAATAAAATCATACACAACAGATCAGAAGGGAGCGTGTAAAACATAAAAGAGTAGAAAAGTAAAGAATACTCCCCAGAGTCCACTCAGGGTGTGTAGCAAGGCCAACCCCACACTTGATTTCAGCTAAGCGATGAAGTAAGCAAGCTGATAATATTATCTGCAAAGCTAGAAGAACTCAAGTGGAACCAGACAAAATCATTAGTAGAAAAATAATAAGAGCCAAGGCTCTTGCAGTAAGCATAGCACCAATCAACACACCACAAGCTAAAAGAGAAAAGAGCAAAACAAACAACTAACTAAGAAAATGAAAAAAGACACAAACCGGTGGGTTGTCTCCCACCAAGCTGCCCAGAGTTAGAGTCTCTAGCTAGACTTCACAAGATAGCATCAAGGAGGGCTGCCACAACAGCTAGCAATGTCTTTCTTCAGTCAGAAACACCATTGCAAGCGTGACTTCTTCAAAGATTCAGAATTCGGTGCTGGAGTAACATCAGAAACAACAGCAGAAACAGGAGTAGCAGAAGAGGAACTCTCAATCAAGGATACTCCTGGTGCAGAAGGCTAAGCAAAAGCAGAGCCAAGGTACTTCTTCAAACGCGCACCATTCACCTTGAAGACCTCTCCAGACTTGTTCTCTAGCTCGTTGGCACCATAGGAAGTGACTCCCACAACCTTAAATAGGCCGGCCCAGTGGGACTTGAGCTTTCCAGGAAAGAGACGAAGTCTAGAGTTATACAGCAACACGTAATCACCAACTCTAAAATCTCTCCTCAGGATCATCTGATCATGGATTCTTTTAGAGCGTTCCTTGTAGATCCTAGAGTTGTCATAAGCTTGCTCTCTTAATTCCTCCAGCTCAGACAATTGAAACTTTCGCTTCTCACCAGCAGCATTCAGATCAAAGTTCAGGGCTTTCAAAGCCCAATAAGCTTTGTGCTCCAGCTTAACTAGGAGATGACAAGACTTCCCATACACCAGCTTAAAAGGAGACATACCAATGGGAGTCTTGAATGCAGTTCTGTAAGCCCACAGAGCATCATCAATCTTGGCAGACCAATCCTTCATGGAGGAGTTGACTGTCTTTTTTGAATCCATTTTAGCTCTCGGTTATTCACTTCTGCTTGACCATTAGTTTGGGGATGATAAGACAAAGCAGCCTTATGAGTCACCCCATACTTAGACATTAAGGAGTCAAAGGCCCTGTTGCAAAAGTGAGAACCACCATCACTGATGATAGCTCTAGGCACTCCAAATCTAGTAAAGATGTTCTTTTTCAAAAATTTAACCACAGTTTTAGCGTCAGCAGAAGGGCAGGGGATTGCTTCAACCCACTTGGAAACATAATCTACAACAACAAGGATATAGTGGTTTCCAAGAGAAGAGGGAAATGGGCCAGCGAAGTCACCCCAAATATCAAACAACTCTACTTCAAGAATCCCCTTCCGAGGCATCTCGTGCCTTCTTGAAATGTTCCCCATCCTTTGAAAATTATCGTAGTGAAAGCAAAAGCGGTGGACATCCTTATGTAGAGTGGGCCAGTAGAAACCACACTCTAACACCTTAGCAGCTGTCCTGGTGGGACCATGGTGACCACCTACCTCTCGAGAATGGCAGAACTCAATCACACTTTCGATCTCTTCATCGGGATGGCACCTCCTAATCAAACCATCAGCACACACCCTAAAGAGATAGGGGTCCTCCCACACATAGTAACGAGCTTCAGACAAAACTTTCTTCCTCCGGTTGTAGCTTAGATCATGAGGAACCAAACCAGAGGCAATATAGTTAGCCAGGTCAGCATACCATGGCTCTTTAACCTTCCCAATCACAAAGACTGTCTCATCAGGGAAGAATTCATTTATGGGAACCCCGTCATCTGGAGCCTCAAGCCTAGACAGATGATATGCAACTCCATTCTGCTTTCCTTTCTTATCAACAACTTCCAAGTCGAATTCTTGGAGGAGTAAGATCCATCTCAGAAGTCTGGGCTTAGAGTCGTACTTTTGGAAGAAGTACTTCAATGCAGAGTGGTTGGTGTGGACAATGACCTTACTTCCTAAAAGATATGGCCTGAACTTATCAAGAGCAAACACCACAACAAGTAGCTCCTTTTCAGTAGTGGTGTAATTCTTTCGAGCTTCAGATAGAGTCTTACTTGCATAAGTGATAACCCTCAAAATTTTGTCCTTCAGCATAATTGCTAGCATCTGTCATGATCTCAAAAGGAAGAAACCAATCAGGAGGAACTGCAATAGGAGTAGAAATAAGCTTACTCTTGATAGTCTGGAAGGATTTCAAACACTCCTCTGAGAACTAAAATTTCACATCTTTCTGCAGAAGATCAGACAAGGGCTTAGCAATTGTGGAGAAGTCCTCGATGAACCTCCTATAGAACCCTGCGTGACCCAGAAAAGATATGACATCCTTAACTGAAGTGGGAGGAGGCAGCTACTCAATGACCTCCACTTTAGCCTTATCCACATGAATACCAGCTTTGAAGACCCTGTGACCAAGCACAATACCTTTCTGTACCATGAAATGACACTTCTCCCTATTCAAAACCAGATGGGTCTCCTCACACCGGCCTAGTATCTGATCCAGCTGATCAAGACACCCATCAAAACTCTAGCCATACAAAGAAAAGTCATCCATGAAAACTTCTATGCTCTTCTCAATAAAATCATTAAAGATTGCCATCATACAACACTGAAATGTAGCTGGAGCATTACAAAGACCAAAGGGCATCCTCCTATATGCAAAAGTACCATAAAAACAAGTGAATGTGGTCTTCTCCTAATCCTCTGGCGCAATGGGAATCTGAAAATAACCACTATACCCATCAAGGAAGCAGTAGAACTCTTGCCCAGCTAACCGGTCTAGCATTTGATCAATAAACAGTAGCGTGAATTGATCATTCCTTGTGGCATTATTCAAGCGTCAGTAATCGATGCACATCCTGTAATACTCCGTATTTTACGTTTTCAGATTTCATGACATTTCGGTTTATATCGTTGCTTATGTTATGTGTTACTTTGGATAGCTGATGGGACATCGGAGTCTTTAAGTTAAAAGGCGAGGGACAAGAAGGTCTTTTTCCCTCTCTTTTATTTTGGTAAGTCATTAACAAGGAAAGGAGGGTCCATCATTTTATTTTCTCGCTCAGTTTTCCCGATCAGTTTTCAAGACGTGGTGTGTGTTCTTCTCTCGACAGTTTTCAGCATCCCTCTCCTCTCCTTCTTCCTTGAGTGCTAATTCCTGGTGTGTTGCTGGTGCGTTTGGGGATCGAATTCCGGTTCTGCGTGTTTGCTCTTCCTCTGCGGTGAATCAGGTTTGGGCTTCTCTTTCGGTTTCAGTGGTTTTCGCTTCTGTTTTGAGAGGGAGGTTTTCTGATTGTTGGGCTGTGTGGTTGTGAATTCAGCGTCGATCTGTGCTTCTCCTCTATCGTTGTTCGTCTGGCCAAGTGTGGGCATTGTCTGGATTGATTCGACACTGCAATTCGAAGTAAGTGGGGGATGGAATCGGGGTTGTTTACTCACCCTCGGGGATGGTTTTATTCTAGCGTTTCTGATTTACAATTGTGTTGTGATTGTGTGCTTTCATCTCGTTTTGCGTTGTTTATCGATCGGCTAAACCCCGAGGGTACTGTTTTGCGATTCTGTGGATTTGGTGTGAGTTTGTGATGATTTATGGCTGGATTCTGCGCGTTTGTTCATTCTGAATTTCGACAGTTTCGCTCTGTCCGAACGTCTGTCCGAACTTGTAAGTTCGGACAGGTCATCGGGCGCGTTTTGTTTTTGAAGGTTTTGAAGTGTCCGAACATCGGTCCGGACATGTAAGTTCGGACCTGACGCGAGGACGAATTTTCATAAAAGTTTCGACGTGTGTCCGAACTTGCAAGGTCGGACGCAAGTTCGGACACGATGGAAGTTTTGGTTTCTGATTCTCGGCCTCTGTCCGAACTTGCAAGGTCGGACGCAAGTTCGGACATACCACTGTTTTGAGCATAACTTCTCTGTTTTAGCTCCGTTTTGAGTTCCGTTTGCGGGGTTGGATTCCCCTATCTGTGTACAAGCTTCTTATGCTGTTTATATGCATTTCCATGCACTTAAGATCTGTTTTGTGAGCTTTTGGTTTTGGGACCTAGTTACTTTGCTTCTGAGCCTTGGATAGTCGGGTCGGGCTGTCCCGTAGCATGCTGCGCAGGAATTCCTTCTGTTTATACTCCTTAGGGTCTCCCTTAGGACGTTATTTGACCGACGGGTCTGTTAGCTGTCTCTACGGCTTCTGTTGTGGGATCTTCGGATCCATAGGACCTTATGTGAGTCCTTCTGTTGTGTTAGCTTGTTTCTAGTGTCCCACTCTTCTGTATCCGTTTCTGAAAGTCCGACTATGATTTGAAGTGATGTTCTGCTCTACTGTTTTGTGCTTCCTTTCTGTCTGATTATATGACTCCGCCTTTTCTCTGTTTATAAACTATTCTTCTACTTCTGTTTTGAGTGGGCTTCCTTGAGGAAGTCTTCTGCTTGCTGGGCTGTTTAGCTCACCCCTTTACTTTGTTGCAGATTGAGCTCGTGGGATCTTCTCTTCTTGTCCCTTGCTGGAGCTTCGTTATTTTACGTTTTGTTGACTTTGTTTACTTGCGCGTTGGACGCTTTAGAGTTTGTGTAGCCTTCGGGCCTCTCTTTGTATTTGACTTATAAGTATTTAGATCTTGTAAACTCTTTTGGTATTTATACAAGTTTGTTATTTGGTTTTGGGATTCGTTTTGCTTAGAGCCTTGCGACGTTAGGTAGTAGACTCGCGGCGTGTAACGGCCCTAACTCCTAGGCCGGTTTTGGGGTCGTTACATTTAGTGGTATCAGAGCCAGGTTGCTCGTTCTTTGGTGTTTGTGGGGTTTGTCTGCATGTGTGGGTGGCTGAAAGGTCTGCTGTTTGATGCTTGTCGGTTTCTGATTAATTTTGGTGTTGTATCTTCAGTATGCCTCCCCGACGTTCAGGACGTGGTGCAGCTTCAGGCGATGCTCCCCAAGGGGACATTGCAGAGATTGTACAGCAGGTGGTGACCCAGGTGTTGCAGACCGTAGGGGCCACTGCTGGTCAGGCGACAGGAGCCGGTAACGCGGGGGGCAGCAATGTGAAGGTGCTTCAGGAGTTCCTGAAGCTGAAGCCGCCTTCTTTTGATGCTAGTGGCGACCCACAGGAGGCGAGCCACTGGATTTCTGCCATAGAGGATTTGCTGAGAGTTATGGGATGTGAGGAGGACCAGAAGGTTGGGTTCGCTACCTTCATGTTTCAGTCAGAGGCGAAGGAGTGGTGGAAGTCAGTTGAAGGGAAGTACCCCCACCCATGGACATGGGAGCAGTTCAGGGGCTGCTTCAATCAGCAGTTCTATCCCGATGTCTTCAGGGATCAGAAGATAGTTGAGTATGGGAGGCTTCGTCAGACGAAGGAGATGACTGGATGAGTACGTGCGGAGGTTCATTTCCCTTTCTAAGTTTGTGCCTGAGCCGGATGATAACCGGAAGGCTAGGAAGTTTGAGGCTGGTTTGAGGGGCGATATTCGAGCTGCTGTGGCACCTTTCCACCACAAGACCTTCAGGGATATGGCCGATGTGGCGTTAGTGGTGGAGTCTGAGCTGCAGGCTAGGCAGCGTTATGAGAAGAAGGACCAGAGGCCCGATAAGGGCAAGGAGCAGAAGAGGAAGGCACATGTGGAGGAGCCTGTGAGGCGAGACCAGACTTCTTCTCAGAAGAAGTTTAGAGGAGACCGGGGATCTTCGTCATCTGCGTCGCCTGCTGTGGCGAAGTGTGCTGAGTGTGATCGTTTCCATCCTGGGCGTGAGTGCTACAGGAAGTCTGGAGCGTGCTTCAAGTGTGGTTCGCTGGATCACCGCATTGCCCAGTGTCCACAGGCTAGAGGTGGAGGTGGCAGTGGCGGTTCTGAGGGCCGAGGTGCTGGTTCAGGGTCCGGGCAGAAGGCTGATCAGAAGAAGCCCCAGACCCAGGCACGTGTGTATGCGCTAGCTGGTGAGCGAGACCGTGACTCAGACCGAGTAGTGTCAGGTATTCTTCAGATCTCTTCTCAGCCAGTATTCTGTTTGTTTGATTCAGGAGCTACCCACTCCTTTGTGTCTGCTGATTTAGTGGGTAGTCTCGGGTTGTCTGCTGTGCCCTGTGATGTGGATTTGTGTATTTCTAGCCCGCTGAGTGGCGTGCCTGCTTGTGTGCTTAGTTCTGTGTGCAAGTCTGTTCCTTTAGTGATCATGGATAGGAACTTGTCTGCTAATTTGATTCCTATGAGTATGTCCTGCTTCGATGTGATTTTGGGCATGGACTGGCTAGCAGAGCACCATGCCCATATAGATTGTGCAGCTAGGAGGGTTGTTTGATAGACCGGGTGAGACCCGTTTTGCTTTTGTGGGGAACTCCATTCCTTGTGCTCCTGTGTTGGTGTCTGCTATGCAGGCAGTCCGTTCCTTGAGGAAGGGCTGCCAGGGTTTTCCTGCTTTGTACCTGAGGTTAAGGAGGGATCCCGGTTGGAGGATATCCCCATTGTGCGTGAGTTTCCTGAGGTGTTCCAGGACGATGTGCCAGGGCTACCTCCTGATCGTGAGGTGGAGTTTTCTATCGAGTTAGCGCCAGGGACTCAGCCTATCTCTAAGGCCCCCTATCGCATGAGTCCGGCAGAGCTTAAGGAGCTGAAGGTGCAGCTGCAGGATCTTCTGGATAAGGGCTTCATTCGCCCTAGTGTGTCTCCATGGGGAGCACCTGTGTTGTTTGTGAAGAAGATGGCTCCTTCAGATTGTGTATTGACTATAGGGAATTGAATAAGGTTACCATCAAGAATCGGTATCCTCTTCCCCGCATTGATGACCTCTTCGACCAGTTAGCAGGGGCGACAGTCTTCTCGAAGATCGACTTGCGTTCTGGATATCATCAGCTGAAGATTAAGGCCGAGGATGTGCCTAAGTCTGCATTTAGGACCCGATATGGGCATTATGAGTTCTTGGTCATGCCTTTTGGTTTGACCAATGCCCCGTCGTTCTTCATGGATATGATGAACAGAGTCTTCAAACCTTTCTTGGATTCTTTCGTAGTTGTGTTTATTGACGATATCTTGGTGTACTCCAAGAGTGCTGAGGAGCATGAGGAGCATCTGAGGATGGTTCTACAGACGTTGAAGGAGAAGGAGTTGTATGCTAAATTGAAGAAGTGTGAGTTCTGGTTGGATAGAGTGGTGTTCCTTGGCCACGTGGTTTCGAAGGATGGCATTTCAGTGGACCCGGAGAAGATTAAGGCAGTTATGGAGTGGGCGAAGCCCACTAGTGTGTCTGAGGTGCGCAGTTTTCTGGGATTGGCTGGGTATTATAGGAAGTTCGTGGAGGGCTTTTCTAAGATCGTATCCCCCTTGACTCGTCTTCTTAGGAAGGATGTCAAGTTTGATTGGAGTGAGGCGTGCCAGGAGAGCTTCCAGGAGTTGAAGAAGAGGTTGACTTCGGCTCCGATTTTGACGTTGCCTTCTGGGACAGAGGGCTTTGAGGTGTTCTGTGACGCTTCCCATAGAGGGCTGGGGTGTGTTCTGATGCAGCAGGGAAAGGTGGTAGCATATGGGTCACGACAGTTGAAGCCGTATGAGAAGAATTATCCTACCCATGACTTGGAGCTAGCTGCTGTGGTCTTCGCCTTGAAGATCTGGCGGCACTATTTGTATGGGGTGACGTGTAAGGTCTACACGGATCACAAGAGTCTCAAATATCTGTTCACGCAGACGGAATTGAATTTGAGACAGCGGCGCTGGTTGGAGCTGTTACATGACTACGACCTGGAGATCCTCTACCATCCGGGTAGAGCGAATGTGGTGGCTGATGCCTTGAGCCGTAGGGGTGCTCCTGGTCTTGCGTGTTCGTTGTCAGGAGTTCAGAGGCCTGCTATTGAGCTTCAGCGTATGGGGATTTGGGTTGTTCGGTCCGACCGTGCTGGGATGATTGCTTCGATTCAGGTCCAGTCTACTTTGATTGAGCGGATCAGAGAGGGTCAAAAGGCTGATGCTGAGTTGTGTAAGATCAGGGAGAAGTTGTCAGATGAGCAGGAGTCAGAGTTTTCGGTGTCCAGTGATGATTGTCTACGCTTTAGAGGCAGAGTCTGTGTGCCAAGTGGAGGCGATCTTAGGCGGGAGATTATGCAGGAGGCTCATGGAGCTCCTTATTCTGTGCACCCAGGAGGGGTGAAGATGTACCGGGACCTCAGAGAGTCTTTCTGGTGGGCGAATATGAAGAGGGAGATTTCTGATTTTGTGGCTCGTTGCCAAACCTGTCAGCAGGTGAAGGCTGAGCATCAGCGACCTGCGGGTCTTCTACAGCCTCTTCCCGTTCCTGAGTGGAAATGGGAGAGCGTTGGCATGGATTTCATTGTGGGGCTGCCTAGGACATCTTCTGGGTACGATGCGTTGTGGGTGATTGTGGACCGGTTGACGAAGTCAGCCCATTTCTTGCCTGTAAGGAAGACCTTCACCCTTGAGCGCTTGGCTCGGCTGTATGTGGATGAGATTGTGAGGCTGCATGGTGTGCCGGCGACGATCATTTCGGACTGAGATCCGAGATTTGTATCTCGCTTCTGGCGTAGCCTGCATAAGGCTTTAGGTACGAATTTGGCTTTCAGTTCGGCTTATCATCCTCAGACCGATGGGCAGACGGAGAGGACGAATCAGATTTTGGAGGACATGTTGAGGGCTTGTGTGCTCGACTTCGGGGGCAGCTGGGATCAGCATGTGACATTGATTGAGTTCGCCTACAACAATAGTTTCCAATCGAGCATTGGGATGGCTCCATTTGAGGCGTTGTATGGTAGGCGCTGTAGATCTCCTATTTGTTGGGACTGTAGACACCAAAAATTCTCACCTCATAAAGCAAATTCCGAAATAATAAGAGGGGTCGTCGCCTTTCTTTTTTCAAAACATATTAGCGTGCGTGCTAAAACGAAACCATCATTTTTTAATCTTTTTTCAAATCATTTCATAGAAACACGATTTTTTCGAAAATGAATTTCCAAATGACAATCCGGTTTTAAACCCATCCTTTTTAGAGTTCATACCGTTTGAGTTAGAGCTCTTGTATTATTTTCTCTCATTTGTATATTGAATTATGCATTAGTATGACTGGTCACTGTGTTTATTAATAGAGCTATTGGTCTTGAGTTCAAATCTTGATGGAAGCAAAGAGCATTCTCTTATTTTATTTCAGCTTGTATCACAGTTTTATATCTATTTTCTCCACTCAAATACTGAGTGATGCGGTAGCACAGCTGGTTTGTATTTGTGGGAGGTATACAAGAGCCCTCGGTTCGATACTCAGGAGTAGCATAACTCTGTTTTTTCCTTTTCTCGACCAAATATATGTGGCCCATCCTCCTTGGGTCCGATTTTTGCAACCCAACTGCCTCAAATAAAGCTCACTTTTGTTCAAGTTAGCCCACTAAAAAAATCTGCTGACCCTCCCTTAATAGAACCCTACTCATTTATTATAAATAAGTCTCAAAACAAAACCTACGGTAGGCCATTCGAATCAGCAGCCGACACCCACATTTTTTCTCTGTCGATTGGAACATTCCCCTTGATATTCCTCCTCAGTTTGAAACTCGAGAGAGAAGGAACCAGATCGCTCATCTTCGTCTTTCCCCGAAATTTTCCATTTTCTTCTTCGAGTCTTCATCCCCAGTCACCCATCGAACTCGCCCGTCTTCCTCACTGTTTCATTTTCTTTTAGTTTCAGAGTAAGTAACTCCCTACTATCTGTTGTTACGAAGTCGATTTTGAGTTTGCTGCTTCTACTCTTGCACAGTCTTACGTTCTGTACAAATCTCCTGTTTCTCCTTCTCGATTTGCTCTATCTTTGATTTCACGTTGTCAAGCAAACCGAATCGGGAATGGCTCTAATAAGCGTGAGGGATATAGCCTTTTCCGGAATTAGTTTCCGATGGTGGTGCTAAGTCCCCCGTTTCGAGCCTCCCTCTTCTTCTCGTCTTCTTCAAACCATCAAAGTTTTTATAATTTCTGTTCTAGCTTCGATTTCGACTGTAAATGAACACCAAACTCAGTATGGGTTCTGGGTTCAAGAGGTTACACGGAAGGGTTTGTATCAATCCCTGTTATATTAGTCTCCTTAATCTGTAAATATTGCAGACTGGTCATCTCCAGTCATAAGGTATGACAAATTAGTTCTAATGCTTGTTCATTTCTTCGTTCTCGTTTGTCGGCTCTACCCATGATGGGTCTGAAGCCCCTTTGATGACTCAATCTGTTGGGTTGAATGCACGATTATTCTTGTGCTGGTTTACTTGGATTTTGGTACCCATTCCGCTCTGTCGGTTGTCATGCTTCAAGTTCTGGCCACGAGTTCTTTTTCCCATATTCGCGGTGGATATTGAGTTGATTCTGGTCTGTTTCATCTCTGAAGATGATGTTCTTCATTCACTGAAGAAATACCCGTATTATCTTCATATCTGTCCTGCCTGTTCAACATTTCCAGTAACACTCATATCCTTACTGCTAGAACTCACCTGTTCATTTTGTCTTTAAATCGTGCAAGAAGCTTGTCTTACCTTTCTTCTCTTTTGCAGGATATTAGCTTAACCCCTTACCGAGATAAACCCACTGCTACCCACACTTCATTCTCCCCTTCTGTATTTATTCCTTCCCTGTTAATCTTGTTCATCTTGTCTGATAGATTTCTGAGCCAGTTTATTTGTTCTTGTGTGTTAACCTTGCAGAGAATTCACACCGGTTTCCTGGTACACCAACTCTTGACTCAAATGTCTCTGTCTGATTCATTTATTTCGAATGGACTGCCCCTCTGTATGAACATAATAACCTGCTACGTTGATGAGAGGTCGTCTAAATGTTTCTGGGTATTTTGCAAGTATCTGATTCAAGTGTGTTACTCATCTGCTCAAACCTTTTCTGTCTTTGCGTTTGATTAGTCTGTTCGGCTTCAAAAGAAAAATTGAGATGGGATTTGAGTGAGTCCTTTGAGTTCTGTTTGGTAAAAAAAAAACAGAAAAAGGAAATGATAAAAATGAATGTGTAGATGTTTCGGTAATTTAGTTTAGGGTTGATTGATGTTTGAGCTTTTGACTTTATACCTTAAAAATTTGGATTAGACAGAACACCCACCGGTTTCTTCAATAACAACGAGCATATGTGATTCTTTAAATGGCTGCTGTTACCAGTTTTGACCTGTTGTTCATGTGGGCTTTGCTTCTGTACATGTTATACGTGCTTTATATCTAGCTTCATTGCACTCTTCAATTCAATTCCTTGTACATCTGACTATTATTAAGCCCTAGTTATTAGTCCTTAGGGCCCAGCCATTAGGATAGAGGGGTCCCCTGGACTGATAGACCATTGGCCTATCTCGTGGTGTTGATACCCTAAACCCTAAAATACACCTAACGTATGTATATATATGTATATAGATTAACATTCTCATTTCGGTTTTAGACCATCCGATTTTCCAAGTTCAAAATCTCTCACTCACATTCTAGCCCAAATCATAACCCGGCCCAAACCAGAATTTGACCTGAATCACTTAACCAGGCCCAAAGTTTCAATCTGGTCCAAAAAGCTTCAACTTGGCTCATAACCAACTTTGGCAAGTTTGGTCCAAAACACAATCAGCCCATTTCCAAAGAGAAAATCAGTCCACTTCAAAAAAGAAAATCAGCCCATCCAAAATCGGCCCAAATGCGTGACCCAAACTCCAAAGTCAGCCCAAAGCCCATCAAGCTCAAACCCAAAGCCCAAAACAAGCCCAAACCCGAAGCCCAAAACAAGCCCAAACCCGAAGCCCAAAACAAGCCCAAACCCGAAGCCCAAAACAAGCCCAAACCCGAAGCCCAAAACAAGCCCAAACCCGAAGCTCAAAACAAGCCCAAACCTGAAGCCCAAAAACCGGCCCAGATCCAAAAGCCCACGGTCCAGGCCCATAACCCACATTGGCCCGTTACCCAAACAGGCCCACACTCAAAACCGGGCCCAAAACCAAATTCGGCCCATTAAGCCCATTCGGTCCAAAGCCCACACAAGACCCATTCGGCCCAAAAGCCAACAATTGGTCCAAGCCCACAAAAACAAACCAAGCCCATAAAAATCAAACCAAACCCACAAAAATTGAACCAAGTCCACAAGAATCAAACCTGGACCTGAACGTTGACCTTTGACCTGAACTTGGACCTTTGACCTGAACGTTGACCTTTGACCTGAACTTGGACCTTTGACCCGAACTTTGACCTTTGACCCGAACTTTGACCTGAACGTTGACCTTTGACCGGAACATTGACTTTGACCCAAACTTTGACCTTGACCCGAACTTTGACCTTGACCCGAACTTTGACCTTGACCCAAACTTTGACCCGGTCTAGCTTTGACCAATCCAAATGCTGATCTTGATCAAACTTTGAACCCTCCTGACCTTGACCCGAATCAAACTTCAATCCAAGTCAAACTTCAATCCAATTAAAACTCGACCCCAATCCAATTCAAACTCGACTTCAATTCAATTCAAGCCCGATTCATTCGGCCAAATCCTATCCACAATACATCCACTCTCAATTTATAAATTTCATTAAGTTTCAAACCATCTTTTTATTCAAGTTTCACCAAGTTCTCAAAAGAAACTATTTTGTGGAATTTAAAAGAAAAAACTCTTCTCACATCACAGAAAACTCTTCTCCATTGCAGAAAGTTCTTCTCACATATACAGAAAGTTTTCTCCTAAAAGCATTTCTCAAAATCAGTGTTTCTTTACCGAGAATTCCGAACAACTTCGAAGCTTTTCCAACTCAATTTTTAACTCAAATAAACCGTTTTCGGGGAGCAAGTAATGTCTAACTCCTTCAAAACATTTCCTCCATGGTTAGGACATCACTTGTCTCCCTTCCCAAAAATAAAAATCCGAGGCGGGGCACTGGGGTCATAACCTCCCTTGTCGCAGTCTGGATCTCTTTAGGCGGGGCATTAGGGTGACAAACCTCCCCTAATTGTAGCCTAGATTTTTACAAGGCGGGGTGCTAGGGAAGTAACGACCTTCCTAGTTGCAGCCGGGATACCAGAATCGTCTAACTCCCTTCCGCTCGGTTTCAATGTTTTCGGTTTTTAATGTTTTAAAACCCGGGAGTTAGAGACGTTATTAGGGTTCGACCGGGAACATCTCATTCATGGTGTTTCTCTCTGAATCCTATTCTTCGACATAAATTCATTGCCCATCTTTCGAGCCTCGGCGCTTATTATTAGTTAAGTGTCGTGTTCGAGGGGGTACATAGGGTAATCCCTTGGGATTATCCGCCCTTTTACAAAAAAAAATGATTTTTCGGTCTTAAAAGCTTTAAGAGAGACAATTCTGAATAAACCAATCCAACATTTCCATTAGAGCTCTAGGATTCATAAACACTTCTCAACTCTCCTCTGAACCAATTCTAAGTCACATAGGACTTCCAATTCTTGAGGACCCCTAGAAACATTAAACATCTTCAAAACTCGAATACCTGCAAACCAAATATCCTCTTCCATACTCGATCATCCTTAAAACCCGATTTGCTCCTCAACGCATTCAACTTTCCAAGACACCTCAAGAACCCGACCATTTCAAAATTCGGACTTCGCAAACACGAAAAACTCCTCAAATCAGCCAAGTGATCCATACACCTCTTGACTCCACCAAAATGACCAACATGCCCCTTTACTCCTCAAAACTCCCATCATCCTCTTAATCCCGTGAAGGTCCAAAACAACCTCAAATCTCTCAGAGCATTTAAAACCTCTCAAACACTTCAAAACAGACCAACTCCAATACCGGCCTCATCCCCACCCCTCACTCAATCCTATCTTTGGCTTTTTAAACGAATCTCTCTAATAAGGTTTTGAAAGAAGGCAATCCTGACAATTGGAGACCGAGGTTTCCTCGGGCACCAATCCGAAGTCGTGGTCGTTGCCACTTCTAAGGGGTGTAACCCAGTACGAACCCACAACAGAATCTCTGATCTGACCAGATAAGTCCTATCCATAGAGAACAATCTCAGAGTCAACTAACGGTTCTTAGAACCTTCCTCTTCCCTTCCTAGTTCCTTAGGTCAAACTAGGTGGCGACTCTAGTCATTTCCGCCCTTAGGGCATAAGTCCGCGTGGAGCCCATCGAGAGCGGGTGAAGTGCACACTTGCACTCCCCTTTATGCTTTCTGGGAAAGACGGACGATTTAGTAGGTATTTGAGGGATGCCAGAATAACGGGTTTTCACCCTCCATAGAATGGCATTTCTAGGATCTAGGCTTTTTAGTCAGAATCATATTTAGATAGACCCCCCTCATACCGAAAAATCACCCTCCACTGGGACGACCTGCGAGAGAGGGCGATTGTGGGTCCTGAGTTGGTGCAGGGGGCTGTGGACAAATTCAAGACTATCAGGGAGCGTTTGTTGGTTGCCCAGAGCCGGCAGAAGAGTTATGCAGATCAGAGGCGCCGCCCGCTTGAGTTTCAGGTGGGAGACCACGTGTATCTGAAGATTTCTCCAGTTAGGGGTGTTGTCCGCTTTGGTAAGCGAGGCAAGCTGAGTCCTCGGTTCGTAGGACCTTTTGAGGTGCTTGGGAAGGTTGGGCCGGTGGCTTACAGATTGGCATTGCCACCAGCTCTAGCAGGAGTGCATGACGTGTTCCATGTGTCGATGCTCAGGAAGTATCTACATGATCCTTCGCATGTGATTGATTATGGTCAGCTTCGACTCCGGGATGACTTTACTTATGAGGCAGTTCCGGTCCGTATTTTGGCACAGGATGTTCGTCGGCTTCGTAGCAAGACACTACCTATGGTTAAGGTGCAGTGGTCTGATCAGTCCGAGCGTGAGGCGACGTGGGAACTCGAGGAGGAGTTGCGTGCCAAGTTCCCTTCCCTCTTCGAGCAGTGAGGTATGTTGAATTTCGAGGACGAAATTCCTTTTAAGGGGGGAGTGATGTAATACTCCGTATTTTACGTTTTCAGATTTCATGACATTTCGGTTTATATCGTTGCTTATGTTATGTGTTACTTTGGATAGCTGATGGGACATCGGAGTCTTTAAGTTAAAAGGCGAGGGACAAGAAGGTCTTTTTCCCTCTCTTTTATTTTGGTAAGTCATTAACAAGGAAAGGAGGGTCCATCATTTTATTTTCTCGCTCAGTTTTCCCGATCAGTTTTCAAGACGTGGTGTGTGTTCTTCTCTCGACAGTTTTCAGCATCCCTCTCCTCTCCTTCTTCCTTGAGTGCTAATTCCTGGTGTGTTACTGGTGCGTTTGGGGATCGAATTCCGGTTCTGCGTGTTTGCTCTTCCTCTGCGGTGAATCAGGATTGGGCTTCTCTTTCAGTTTCAGTGGTTTTCGCTTCTGTTTTGATAGGGAGGTTTTCTGATTGTTGGGCTGTGTGGTTGTGAATTCAGCGTCGATCTGTGCTTCTCCTCTACCGTTGTTCATCTGGCCGAGTGTGGGCATTGTCTGGACTGATTCGACACTGCAATTCGAAGTAAGTGGGGGATGGAATCGGGGTTGTTTACTCACCCTCGGGGATGGTTTTATTCTAGCGTTTCTGATTTACAATTGTGTTGTGATTGTGTGCTTTCATCTCGTTTTGCGTTGTTTATCGATCGGCTAAACCCCCGAGGGTACTGTTTTGCGATTCTGTGGATTTGGTGTGAGTTTGTGATGATTTGGCTGGATTCTGCGCGTTTGTTCATTCTGAATTTCGACAGTTTCGCTCTGTCCGAACGTCTGTCCGAACTTGTAAGTTCGGACAGGTCATCGGGCGCGTTTTGTTTTTGAAGGTTTTGAAGTGTCCGAACATCGGTCCGGACATGTAAGTTCGGACCTGACGCGAGGACGAATTTTCGTAAAAGTTTCGACGTGTGTCCGAACTTGCAAGGTCGGACGCAAGTTCGGACACGATGGAAGTTTTGGTTTCTGATTCTCGGCCTCTGTCCGAACTTGCAAGGTAGGACGCAAGTTCGGACATACCACTGTTTTGAGCATAACTTCTCTGTTTTAGCTCCGTTTTGAGTTCCGTTTGCGGGGTTGGATTCCCCTATCTGTGTACAAGCTTCTTATGCTGTTTATATGCATTTCCATGCACTTAAGATCTGTTTTGTGAGCTTTTGGTTTTGGGATCTTGTTACTTTGCTTCTGAGCCTTGGATAGTCGGGTCGGGCTGTCCCGTAGCATGCTGCGCAGGAATTCCTTCTGTTTATACTCCTTAGGGTCTCCCTTAGGACGTTATTTGACCGACGGGTCTGTTAGCTGTCTCTACGGCTTCTGTTGTGGGATCTTCGGATCCATAGGACCTTATGTGAGTCCTTCTGTTGTGTTAGCTTGTTTCTAGTGTCCCACTCATCTGTATCCGTTTCTGAAAGTCCGACTATGATTTGAAGTGACGTTCTGCTCTGTTTCTGTTTTGTGCTTCCTTTCTGTCTGATTATATTGACTCCGCCTTCTTCTATGTTTATAAACTATTCTTCTACTTCTGTTTTGAGTGGGCTTCCTTGAGGAAGTCTTCTGCTTGCTGGGCTGTTTAGCTCACCCCTTTACTTTGTTGCAGATTGAGCTCGTGGGATCTTCTCTCTCTTGTCCCTTGCTGGAGCTTCGTTTATTTTACGTTTTGTTGACTTTGTTTACTTTGCGCTGGACGCTCTAGAGTTTGTGTAGCATTCGGGCCTCTCCTTGTATTTGACTTATAAGTATTTAGATCTTGTAAACTCTTTTGGTATTTATACAAGTTTGTTATTTGGTTTTGGGATTCGTTTTGCTTAGAGCCTTGCGACGTTAGGTAGTAGACTCGCGGCGTGTAACGGCCCTAACTCCTAGGCTGGTTTTGGGGTCGTTACACATCCTCCAACCACTGGTTTGCCTCGGAGGCACCAATTCACCTTTTTCATTAGGAACTGCAACTATTCCCCCTTTCTTGGGAACAACTTGCACAAGAGAAACCCACCGACTATCAGAGAAGGGATAAATGATACCTGCATCCAGAAGCTTCAGAACTTCAGCTTTCACAACTTCTTTCAGGTTTGGATTCAATCTCCTCTGGGGCTGCCTCACTGGCTTGACATTGTCTTCCATGTAAATTTGATGAGTGTAGAACCCTGGACTGATCCCTTTAATATCTGCCACTAACCACCCCAAAGCTCCCTTGTGCCTTCTTAACACCTCCAGAAGTCTGCTTTCCTGCGAAACAGACAAAAATGAAGAAATAATAACAGGCAGGGCGCTACCCTCTACCAAGAAAGCATACTTAAGATTTGAAGGAAGTGTTTTGAGTTCAAGAGTAGGGGGCTTCTCTATTAAAGGAACGAGCCTCTGAGTAGGCCTGTCCAGTGGCTCCACAAGAGGAGCATAAGGGAGAAAGAAAGAGCGACCCTGGTTGAGCTGCTAGACAACAGTAGCTACCTCAGTGCTCTTCTTATCATCCTCAATTGAGTGGCATAACACCTTCTCTAGCAAATCAGAATTCTCAAGCAAGAAAGAAGAGTCATCAGCATTCTTAGCAACACAAGCATCATAATCATCAGAATAATCAACGTCAACTGAAAGCACGGCATGAGAAGAGGCATTTGTTCTCATCATCTTAGTGATATCAAAACTGAGTTCCTCATTATTGAACTTAAGAGTGACCTTTTCCTTGTCAACATCAATGACAGTTTTAGCAGTTCGCAGGAAAGGTCTACCCAAAATCAGTGGTACTTCAACATCCTCATCCATATCAAGAATGACAAAATCAGCAAGGAGGAAGAAGTTACCAACACCTACCACAACATTCTCAACCATACCACGAGGTTTGATTGAAGAACAATCAGCTAATTGCAAGTTAAAATGAATCAGAACAAGCTCACCAGCATGAAGCTTCTTAAACAATGAATAAGGCATCAAATTTATACTCGCTCCAAGGTCATAGAGTCCAAAACCACAGTCCATGTCTCCAATGGTGCAAGGGATGATGGGCTGCCCTGGATCTTCACACTTAGGAGGAAGCTTCTGCTGGATGGCTGCAGAGCATGTCTCTGTCAGCTGAACGATCTCATTCTCCTTGAACTTTCGCTTGTTAGTTATCAAATCCTTCACAAAGCGTGCATAATTAGGCATATGCTTGATAGCATCAATCAAGGGAATATTGATAGTAAGCTTAGAAAACACATTCAAAAATTTCCCAAATTGATCATCAAGTTATTTTTCTTTCAATCTATTAGGAAAAGGAAGTTCCTTAGGAACCACTTTACCCTTGGAATTTTTAGAAATTATAGTATGGGAATGGGAAGAGATAGGAGCCTGGGTCTCCTCAGAAACTACCTCGGGAGGGGCTGCAGGCCTTGACGGTGCACTAGTGCTAGAAGAAAGAAGACCGGTCTCTTCACCAGTATGGTCCTCAGCCACTTGATCTTTATTTATCAACAGCTTCTCACTTCAAAGGCTAACTCCCTGACAAACCTCTGCTTCATCAACATCTAGGACAGTCACTACCTTCATCTGCTCCTTTAGATTGGGATCCGATTGAGAAGGTAATGAACCAGAAGTCCTTTGATTCAATAACAATTTAGTCAGTTGTTCCATGTGCTGCTCAAGCTTCTGCTGACCAGCAGTCAGAGTCTGATTAGTAATCATCTGCTGCTCATACTGACACTGCTGCTTGGCTTCCAACTTAGCCAACAAATCTGCAAGATTGGATGCATTTGAAGAAGAAGGGCCTGATTGTTGAAACTGAGATTGCTGATTTTGATTGTAGGAAGGCCGAGAAAAACTAGGAGGCACTCCCTGAGTAGGTTGCTGAGGCCTCACCTGATATGAGTTCAAGGCATTATTGGGGTTTCCATACCTTAAGTTCGGATGCTGCTTCTGAACCCAAGGTTGTCTGTTAAAAGACTGGCTCACAACATTTGCTTCTTTATTCCTACACATCTCAACTATCTCTGGGCATGATTCAAATTCATGTGGCCCACCACACTAACAACAGCATAAATCACTACAACTAGAAGATACCTGCTTCACAGAACGAGCAGGAGCTTTACCCATCGTGAGCTGCTCCAACATCTTCAACATGTGGCTCATGGTAGTCTCGGTCTAAGCCTGATTAGCAGCCATCTGCTCTAGAATAGGGTCTACAGCTCTAGAAGAACTAGAACCCACTGAATAATCTCTACCACCACTGGAGCTCCATTGTCTCAACTCCTCACAGTATGAATCCATAGCAGCCATAAACTCTTCGCCATTCTTAGCCAGCAGGTTACCACCCAAGGCCGAACGCACCTCACCCTTATTCTCGTCTCTAAGCCCATGGAAGAAACCAAGTGATAGAGAGGTAGTGTCCTGTCCATGGTGAGGGCACTGTCGTAGAAGCTCCTTGAAGCGGTCCCAAGCTTCACAGACTGTCTCAGATCCTGACTGCTTGAAGGTCATCGACCCAGTAATCAATTGGTGAGTCCTCGAGATAGGCAAGTACTTCTCATAAAATTTCTTTGTTATCTGATCCCAAGAAGTGATAATGCCTGGAGGCAAGCGTTGATACCATTTTGATGCCTCCTCTGAAAGGCTGTTCGAAAATAAGCACAACCTCGCATACTCCTCTAAACCAGGAACAAGACCCAGAGTTAGGCCTGTCAAACGGGTTATCCGTTCGGGTTTTGGGTCATATCTTTTCAGGTCAATATCCGTTCGGGTCATTTCGGGTTTGGGTCATTCGGGTTCGGGTCATTTCGGGTTCGGGTTGTAATAGTGTCAGATAGAATCGGGTTTCGGTTATTTCGGGTCATGGTTAATATTTTTTGAAAAAATTATAATATAAATATATACATGTGGAGGGTGATTTTTCGGTATGAGGGGGGTCTATCTAAATATGGTCAGACTAAGAAGTCTAGATCCTAAAAAATGCCATTATGTGGAGGGTGAAAACCCGTTATTCTGGCATCCCTCAAATACCTACTTAATCGTCCGTCTTTCCCAGAAAGCATAAAGGGGAGTGCAAGTGTGCACTTCACCCGCTCTCGATGGGCTCCACGCGGACTTATGCCCTAAGGGCGGAAATGACTAGAGTCGCCACGTAGTTTGACCTAAGGAACTAGGAAGGGAAGAGGAAGGTTCTAAGAACCGTTAGTTGACTCTGAGATTGTTCTCTATGGATAGGACTTATCTAGTCATTTGCAGAGATTCTGTTGTGGGTTCGGATTGGGTTACACCCCTTTGAAGTGGCAGCGACCACGACTTCGGATTGATTCCCAAGGAAACCTCGGTCTCCAACTGTCAGGATTACCTTCTTTCAAAACCTTATTAAAGAGATTCATTTAAAAGCCAATGATAGAATTAGGACAGGAAGAGAGAAAGAGAGTGGATGAGGCGAGCTTTTCTGCTAAGCCAACGCCTAGAAGAGGGAATTGGGGAATTTTGATGAGTATAGAATGAAGATTTGGGAAAAAAGTCTAGGGCTGAGTGAATAAACAAGACTTGGAGTCTGATGGTTTGAAGTTTGTGGGAACCGAAGAAGGTTTGGGTGTTTTAAGAGATATGAGAGCCACCTTAGACGGGGAAAATGGTTTTTTGATTGGAATGGGGTCGCACCCTAGATGGCTGCCTACGTACTCAAATCCCTGTTGAGATCAGACCTTACGTAGTTCACGGTCTTTTGGGGGTTTTTTGAGATATTTGAAGTTTTGGGAAGTTTCAGGTTTGAGAGGTTAGTCTGTGAGACGCTCGGGTCTATGAGACATTTAGGATGTTCATGTAATGGGAGGTATATGATATCAAGGTATGTGAGACGCTCGGGTCTATGAGACGTTTGAATCTTAAAATGGTGGAGAGATTGAGATGTTAGAGTCTGTGGGGCGCTCGGGCCTATGAAACTTTAAAAGTTAGTGAGAAGTCAGGATTCAAGAGATGTTCTGATTTGGAATGATTTGAGTTTGGATAATGATTTAAGTGTGAGGCAATTGAAGCTTGGGTAGAGATCTCGAGTTGATCCCGGGTTTTTGGGTTTGAGGTTTAAAATTGGTTGAGGAAAATCATTTTGTTGCAAAAGGGCGGATGATCCCGAGGGATCTCCCTATGTACCCCCTCGAGCGCGACACTTAATGAATGGTAAGTGCCGAGGCTCGAAAGATGGGGCAATGTCTTTATGTTGAAAAGTAGGATTTAGAGAGAAACATCATGAATGGGATGTTCTCGCTCAAACCCTAATAACGTCTCTAACTCCCGGGTTTCAAAACGTTAAAAATCGAAAAAACATTGAAATCGAGCGGAAGGGAGTTAGACGATTCTAAAATCCCAGCTGCAGCTAGGAAGGTCGTTACTTCCCTAGCACCCCGCCTTGTAAAAATCTAGGCTACAATTAGGGGAGGTTTGTCACCGTAATGCCCCGCCTAAAATGAGCCAGACTGCGACAAGGGATGTTACTGCCCCAGTGCCCTGCCTCAGATTTTTTGGAAAGGGAGACAAGTGATGTCTAACCAGGAAGGAAATGTTTTGAAGGAGTTAGGCATTTCTTGTTCCCCAAAAATGATTTATTTTGGGTTTGAAAACTAATTTAGAAAATTTCTAAAGTTGTTCGGAATTCTTGACGAAGAAACACTTATTTTGAGAAATGTTTTTAGGAGAAAACTTTCTGTATATGTGAGAAGAACTTTCTGCGTTTTGAGAAGAGTTTTCTGTGATGTGAGAAGAGTTTTTCCTTTAAAATTCCACAAAATGGTTTCTTTTGAAAACTTGATGAAGTTTGAATAAAATGATTGTTTGAAATTCGAGAAAGGAGATTTTTTTTATTTTGGGTTTTTGGAGTTCGTACAAGTTGAGTTTGAATTGGATGAGTGGAAATTGGGTTTGAATTGAATTTGGTTTCAATGAATTGGGTTTGAATTGAATTTGGTTTGAATGAATTGGGTTTGAATTAGGCTTGAAATGAATTTGAATTGGGCTTGGAATTGAATTGGGTTTGAATTGAATTTGGTTTGAATTAGGCTTGAAATGAATTTGAATTGGGCTTGGAATTGAATTGGGTTTGAATTGAATTTGGGGTTTGAATTGGGCTTGGAATGAATTGGGTTGGGCAAAATCGAATTGGATGGATCTGGGTTGAATCAAATTGAATTTAGGCCGGGTTCGGATTGAGTTTGGGCCGTGATTGGAAAACGAGTCGGGTTAAAGTTAGATCGGGTCAAAATTCATGTTAAAGTCAAAGTTTAGGTCAAGGTCAACATGGGGTCAAGGTCAAAATTGGGTCAAGGTCAAAGTTCAAGTTGATCAAAGTTGGACCAAGTCAAAGTTGAATCAAGGTCATAGTTCAAGTTGGTCAAAGTTGGACCGGGTCAAAGTTCAGGTTGGTCAATCATTGGATTGGTCAAAGTTGGATCGGGTTGGGTCTTAGTCAAGGTTTGGACCGGATTGGGCCTTGGTCAAGGTTTGGACCGGATTGGGCCTTGGTGGGCCGAGTGGGCTTTGGGTCCATAATGGGTTTGGGCTAAATTGGGCCTTAGTTGGAGTTTTGGGCCGAATTGGGCCTTGGTTGAAGTTTTGGGCCGAATTGGGCTTTAGTTGGGCTGAATTGGGCTTTAGTTGGGCTTTTGGGCCTTGGTTAGGCTTGCAGGCCGAATTGGGCCTGATGGGCCGAGTGGGCTTTGGGTTAATCTTGGGCAGATTGGGCCGGATTATGGGCCTAGTCGGAATTGGAATTGTGAGCTGGGTTTGTGGATTTGGGTCATGTGTTGGGCTGAGTGTTGGGCTAGCTTTTTGGACTTTGGACCAACTTTGGATATGGGCCAAATTTTAGAAATGGGTTTGGATCTGATTTTTGATTTTGGGCCAAGTTGACCTATGAAGTTTTGGGTCTAATTTTGGGTTTAACACTTGTGAATTGAATTGCTCTCTTTTCTTTATTGGAAAATCTTTTTTACTCTCATTATTAATATAATAAAGTGTGGTTTGGGATTAGGGCTCACCCTTTACTAGGTGGGACCATGGCTCACCATTGGCATGGGCTCACCCTCTATCCTAAGGCTTGGTCCTAGAGTCTAGTAACTAGGGCTTAATAATAATCAAAAGTATACAAATCTGAAACGATGATAAATTAAAATGATATAGATTCAAAACGTTATATACATAATGGAGAGATAAGTCGAATAATCATAGTGAACATACCACCCAAAGTTGACACAAAATGTTAAGATGTTCCGAGAAATAACTTCTGTTTTTTTACTTCTATATCTCTTAATGTCCTAGCAAAAATTTGAATATCGATTAAACCAGGAAGTAAATTACCAATCTCAAACACTAAACATGTTGTTAAAACAAACAGATTGCTATTCCTCTTCTACTAAACCTTTTCTGAATTTTGTACGATCAGAATTGGACTCAAACTAAATTAAACTGAAAAGATCGTGTTAATCTAAGTTGCCCACTCTGTTAACCATTTTACACCCACAACAGATGTTGCAGCCGAATCATGAAGCGCACCAGGGTTGGATTAAATCATCTTCCCTATAACAACATTACTAAATCGCCAGCCAATTACAAAGCTTGGAGCTATACACCACATCTTAGACCATTTTTTTTTACAGAACACACCATTGAACTTCAATCTTTTCCCCTTTTGAACAGATCTGTCATCGTTCCACTTCCATGTAAATTTCAATTATAAACAAGGACGAAAGAGCAGATAGGCAAGATGTAGACGTTATGCATAGGGTTATCCATCGGTTTGGTTCCTTTCATTTCCAAATACGGACAAACGAAATTCAGAATTTGGACATAGTTACTACTTATTTCATCGACTATACATGTGCTCACTCATAGACATCATGTTCGAAACCAAGCTAGTAGGATGATCAACATAAACCACGTTGGACTTGAAGCACATGTGCAGGCATACATACTAGAAATGAGGATAAACTCAAACACTGTAAACATGAATATCAGAATACATGAAGTAATGGTGGAACAACAAACAAACGGTAACCAGTGATAATGTTCACGCGTGTTCAAAGGGTGGTAAGGATTAGGATCTAGTACCAAAAGGAGAACCCAAGTAATTTCCTGCAACAGAAAGAAACAACTACAGAAAAGCAAACTCAAGTTAGGAATGTTTGTTAGTAAAAAATAAATAAACATAGAGTACAAGATTTCATCCTCCATGGTGACCTGCTCATGAAGATAAAGTAGAATACTAAACTGTCTGTGAAGATGTTGGAGTTTCATGATGTACAGATTCAACAATCAACAATATACTTCAGTGTGGTTTCAAATTTCCAAAATCCAGTTCGACAAGAGGCGAGCAGGACTGGAGTTAACGATACTGAACAAGGTCTCGGTTACAGTCTCGAAGATACATAAATTTGCCACGGGTCTGGACATCGACAAGGGGTATAAGCAGGAAGACAAAGATAAAGAAGAACCCAATCTTATCCTTAGATATTTACGAGCAAATGAGATTAAGAATCAAAGCACAAGGAAACGATAGAGCAAGAAAATCGTCAGTTTTAACCATGGGAATGACTTTGTGACACCACAATCTCTCTCCGTTGTTTATTTTTGAAGTTGTAAAAGGAATCAAAGAGAAAACATTGGAGCAGCAGAACATTTGGAACGAATACAACCACACAAACCCAAAACCCACCATGAGCTTGGCGTCTATTTGGAGCCGACATACATAACAAAACCAGTAAGTAACGAAAGCAGTACAAAATACAGAAAACACATATAGGAGGTTAGGCCATGCTTCAGAAGCGAGCTTCCGGTAGAGCCGAGACTCCCTCCCTATTTGCCATCGCCGGGTTTGACTCCTTTGGCGGGTTTGTGTAGGATCGGGTGGCTGACTCAAACCAACTCAAGGTGTGAGTCTAAAAGTTGGTTTGACTCAATCGGTCTTTGAAAGTAAGAAACACTCTGTGATGTAGAGGCACTCAATCAAACTGCGTATGTGAGAACACTTGAGACGTAGAAACACTTAGTCGAACTAAGTGCGCGGAAGCAGTTGCTCAAGGTAGTAAAGTAAGATAGACTTAGCGGAGCTAAATGGATTAACACACGAAAGGTGGAGGACTCTGTCAAACTCAGCAGGATACACAATATAAGTTATTTTATTTCCTGGTCAAAACAAAACAACTTATAATGCCCACTCAGTAGATGAGATCTACTTCGTGGTTTTCACTCACTCACCCAATACAATCTCTGATCAGCTCAATGATAAGTGTAGTGAAAACTAGGTCCTACTAGAAAGACTCTATCGATATGCACAAACGAATCTAGTACTTCTCTCTCTAAAATAGGCAAAGCTTTCTCTAAACAAATGCTCTTAATGATTCTCTTTGGAAAGCTGCAATGAGAGACGAAATGACAACTCTCTTATATAGTGGAGCCGGTGAGGGAGTCTGCTTCCGAAATTTCTGCCATCTGAACGTTGTAGTTGCTTAAAATCCGGTCCTAACTTATTTGTGAACGTTGCTAAGCCTTGGCCCTTAATTTTTGGACAATTACCAATCCATTGGACGACTTGGCAATGTTCAATTATGACTTTCATGTCTGATGTAGTGGACTGACTCTGTCAGTTCCGAAATTTCAGGAACCAATGACTCTTTTCTTGAATTTCGGAAGCTGGAGCCATATTTCGGAAGCTGAAGCCAAGTCTTCTGATTAGTGCCATGTTGAGAGAATTTTGGTCCAAGTCTGAACGTTGATGACCGTTGTAAGTCAATGTAGTTGCTGTACTTGCTCCTTAATTTTCGCAACTGACCGACAGACTCCTCGAATTATCAGAAAGTCAAGGCTTTGGATTTTGCTCACATTTTGCATGAATTTCGGCCAAGGATGATAGTTTATGACTATTATGGTTAGGTGGACGTTGCTCCTTGAATTTCATAACTGATTGATGAATTCACATAGATGGACTCTCTCGCTCTTTCAAGGTTGACTGACTCTGTCTTGTTTTGAGAAGTGTGATTGACTCCTTTGATCTGGTTGACTATCTCAGCAACACCTTCATACTCCAACAGTTTGTGATGATGAAGTAACTAGAAAACTAGTATCAAAATAGAGGAGAAATTGGAGATGTTGTTCTTCTTGTTTTTTCGAATCCAAAACAGGGGCCATACGAGATGTGACATGAAAAAAGGAAAGAAGAACGAAGAAGATGTCGCTGGAACTCAGATCGCAAGATGACTTACGTCATTGATAGATTGAGAAGACTCGATGTTGAGATGGAACAAGGTTTTCTGGAGAAAGGATGGGGTTGGCGATGATTTTTAACAGGAATATTGTGAGGTTTGAATGAGGATAGCTCTGGTTATTCTACCGGAATTTAGAGAAAACGTGGTGTACAAGTCCGTCGACTGTGAGGTTTTTCTCATGTTGTTAAATAGAGGGATCAGGAACTTACCGGTGGCGGCAGATTACATCTAGGCTAGGGATTTTTTTTTGGGTTTCTAGGCTTTGTCTGGGGAAAAACGAATAGGTGACCAGACTGGGCCTTGTGAGGACAGGCCAGTGGGTCTGATTGACCGAGGTAAGAAGGAAAAAAAAGAGAGCAGGACAGACCTAACAAAGATTGCACCATAATTCAAACTTATGACTTCCAGCGTTCTTCACAATCACACTATCCAGTTGTACGAAGCTAGAATTCAATATGCATGTGTGAGAAATAATATTAGAACTCTAATTCGTATTGAATGAGTTCCATAAAAATATTGTCGTTTTAATGGAAAAATTGCAGTAACATGAAAGACTGTAATCTAATAGAATGAATTGGTTTCTAACCGAGGGTCATGAAATAATAGAATGTATATAATAAAAATACAAAACATAAAATAACAACACTCCATAGTAACAGATACAGGAAATATTAAACAACATTACTATGATGGAAATAAAAATAGAGGCGAATATTCTAAAAATAGAAATTGAGTCAGATATGTACAAAATTAGTAAAAGAAGATAGATAAAAGAAAAGAAAAAAAGAAGTAACAAAATAGAATGAGATGAAAGGGAGTTTAATCGAATTTGTGAAAACATGAAACGTGAGAGTATAGGATATAATAGTGAAAATGCACATAAAATGATGAAAATAATTCTAAAAATAATGGTACACAAAAAATTAAAAATACTATTAAGAAAAATACAAGTAAAAGTATCAATAGAAATGAAATGAGATAAAATAAACAAAGTAACAAAATAGCATGAACCGAGTTAAAACGAATAGGCAAAGTGAATAAAATGGATCCGTCTAACATGAAATAGATCAAAAATAAATGGTAAAATAAATAAGTAACGAAAGGGGACGGGTTTGAAAACGGATGCTTTGAAAATTGATTTAAAAAAATTTGTCATAAAATGACAGCTTCGTTTTGGTATGCACATGAACAGGTTTGAAAAGAAAGGCGATGACCCTCTTTTTTATTTATTTGTCTGAATTTTGTTTTTTTTGGGGTGAGAATTTTTGGTGTCAACAATACCTAATTTCTAGAATATACAACATATAGATTGTAGAACTTTCAATACAATGCCTATTCTGAATTTCATTCGGATATACTAAGTTTAAATCAAATTTTTTGTCATATAATTTGGGTCATTCAGGTTTGGGACAATTTATGGTCACAATTATTTCACGTTATTCGAGTTTGGCTAATTTTTCATTACTATTATTTCGGGTCATTTCGGGTTGTAAATTTTTCGGGTCATTTCGGGTTTGGGTCAATTTGGGTTTTACCCAATCGGGTTTCGGGTTTTTTATATTTAAATAATATTGGGTTCAGTCGGGTTTCGGGTTCGGATAAAACAGACGGGTTTTCGGGTTGGGTCAAATTTTGACAGCTCTACCAAGAGTGTCTAGATGAACCAAAAACCGGTGCACATGGTCCAATGCATTTGCAGGGTCTGCTCCAGAGAAACACCCAGCTGGATGATTGCGCACAGCAGTCGATTGATGTGAGGGCTTGAACTTTTGCCACTCAGCATGTAACTCAGCAGTCAACTGTGGCAGAACAACCGGGCTCCCTCTCAGAGTAGCAGGCGGTCTATTGATTGTACCCATCGTAGCATTATTCTGGCCATTTTTGATTTGAGGAATATTATCAGCCATGTCGAAATCTAGCTGTCTTCTCGCTCTAAGGGTCTGGAGGAAAGTCCTTTCAACCTCGGGATCAAAATTTGCTTTAGGAGGACCAAAGGAACGCGTTCTACGCATTCACTAGGTACCTGCAACAGCAAGGAAGAAAGAAATAAAAAGGATTTGAAATTATAACTAAATAAAGCAAGAAAACAATAAAAACAAAAATTTACGAAATAGCAAAAACAAATAAACTCAAAATAAATTGAAAATAAAATAAGACACAGAAGACAATATAAACTAAAAATATAATAGAAAATAGAAATAAAATAAAAACAAAGAAACTAAAAAAACTAAAATTAAATAAAATTAAACAAAACAAAACAAATGACAACCAAAATCAAGGACTAGACAAATGTCAAGTCCCCGGCAACGGCGCCAATTTTCAAACGGGAAATTGATCTACTAAAAACTATGAAATTAATCCTAGAAATTAATAAATTAAATCCCTACGGGTTACAAAATTAATCCTGGTCAATGAGTATAGTGAACTATAAGCTACCGGGGTCGAATCCACGGGGACTTTGTGATTAAATTTAATCCTAGGGAAGCAACAAAATGGAAGGGTTGTCGGTTGTTTTGGTTTTGTGAATTAAAATAACGAGAAAGCTAGTAAATTATTGAGCAAATAAATTCAATGAAAACTATGTGTGAAATGGAACTTCGGGTCAGGTTATCTTTTTCGATTGTCAGATTATGCAATTCCTGCTGGTTAGTCTGAGATGTCGATTGGTAAAATTCCTAAAACTTTTCCAAAGACTAAATCCTAGCCTCAAGAACTCACCTAGCAGAACGCACTAAATCTAATCCAGATTTAGCACAACACGAATAGACGGAATGAGCACGAGGAATTATTTTTGTTGCACTTGAGGGAAAATCTAACCTATCCGGTGTATTTTCCACAAGTTTACAGTTTAATCGACCATTCCGTTTATCACAAATCTCACTCAAAACGGAATTCGTAAAGCAATCAACAAATTAGCTACTTTTATTGAAAACGCATAGATAACTTAACCTGCAACAATCGACAGAAAATCTCAAACCGACTAGTACTAGGAATTACAAAATCATTTCAGTCAGATAACCATCCCCGGAGTCTACCCCTCTTAGCCGAGCATAATCAAAGAACAAATACAAGAAGAGAGAGTAGAAATCATCTTGATATTAGTTCTGAAATTCGCCAGATGAGAGGTTGAGCGGATGAGCGAATCTGGAGCAGAAATCTTCTTCTCCGGAGTCGAAGTGGTCGCGGCAGGGCAAGAGAATGAGAGAAGCGCGGCGTATGCTCTGTTCGTGCGTGAGTTCTGAATGTCTTTCCCCTACCCTTGCGAATGCTCCTTAAAATGAAATTTTTGCACACAAAATACACATATCCGGCTTACCTGTCCGGGTCACTTAGCCGGACGTGAGATAGAGTTGTTAGGCGAGATTTCTCTCGTTTGTGAGACATTCGGCTTTACGTCCGAGTCACTTAGCTGGACAGGCTGGCTGGACGCGTATATGTATCGAAATCTCCACGCTGCACTCGTGGTCGTAAATATTTCTGTCCTTCTGAGCACGTCCGGGTCACAGGGTCGGACAGGAGAGCCGGACATGTGAGAAATTTGAAAAAACACACTTCTGGCCTGTCCGGGGCAGTTAGTCGGACACGTTACAACATGTCCGGGTCAATGGGCCGGACAGGTCAGCCGGACACCTGTATATTTGTGCCCTTTTTCTCCGCAAACTTCATCATGGTCCAGATTCTTCGTTTGAGCTCCGATTTGCTCCCCGTTTGCGGCGTTGGAAAGCTCTTAAGGAGAACTATGCATTTTCACCATCAGTTCCTGCTTTTAAAATATAAATTTTCATCAGCTTTTACCCAAAATATGAGTCATGAATAGCGTACGATAAGTGTGAGAAAGCGCATAAAAAGGTTGCATAAAATAAGAATTTAGCACCTATAAAACCATATCAATTTCACACTTATCAGGTACAAGTACACTATATCTATGGTATCCTCGTTCTCCTACTTTTGATTTATCTGGTTTTAGTGACTCCGATTGGGCTGGTTCCCTCAAAGATCGAAAGAGTACTTCAGGTAATGCCCAATTTCTTGGTCTTTGCCTCGTTTCATGGTCCTTCAAAAAGCAAAACTCTGTTGCACTTTCCACAGCTGAAGCAAAGTATCTCTGCTGCTGCATGTTGCTCTCAACTCCTTTGGATGAAACAACACCTGCAAGACTACCACATCACTTAAGCTCAAATCTCAATATTTTGTGATAATAAAAGCACCAAAAAATCTCTGAAAACCCAGTCCAACATTCAAGAACAAAACACATTGAAATTCGCTTCCATTTCTTGAAGGACTGCGTTGAGAAAAAGCTAATCCAACTTGACTTTGTCCCCGCTGAAGATCAACTTGCAGATATTTTTACTAAACCACTGCCTACAGCAAGGTGTGAGGCACTTCGATCCACAATTGCAATGACTCCGTCTACCTAGGCGGTTTATCTCCTTTCTTCTGACGCAATCATCAACAGGTAAGCCTTTAAGTTGCATTGAGTCAGTCCATGTTTGTGAATAAATTTGTAAACTGTGTTATGCTTGCACCTTTCTTTTCTTCCGTCACTACACACACGTCAACGATCCACAACTACGCCTGAAATCCCTGCCTTTAATCTCTCGCGCCCCTTCTAAACTCCCTGACACACGCAACCAAAAATCTCTGCCTTTTGTAAACACACACATCCTATAACTAGCCTCACCACTCTCTAGCTCCCCCCACCTTCTTTCTCCCACTAGACTAACCTACCCAATTACTATGGCCGGTATCAACTTCAATGGCATCACAATCCCAGCCGAAATTTTTAAGTTAATAAATCTTGGGAAAATTTCTAAACACTCCAAGTATATTATAAAGATTTTAGAAAGAGTTGGAACATTGTTTTGAAACATAAAAGTCAAAATAAAATTCTAGAACCCTTAAAGCCTTTTAAGCCTTGCTAGGGTTGACTTTTTGAGAATGGTCAAACCAGCCCATGAAACCTATACCAATAAATAGGTTATGGAAAACCATGAAGATCGATAAAAGAACGTCAAAAACGGATCATCCTAGCCAAAGTTATGATAGATTGAAGTTTAGAGCCAAAAATTTGAAATATGCCACGTGTCCACTGTCACGGGTCGCCCAACACTTAGCCGATTTTATCCCTTGTTTTCCGGTAACCGATACCATATTTTGCCCTAACTTTAGACGGCTATATCTCACTCATCTCTCAATATTTTTCAATGCCGTCTTATTCGTTCTCTTCTCCTTTGAATCCTCTTTCCTACCATTACTCACACATACCCTAATTCATTATACATCAGCCGCAAATTCGATCTAAAGTTGACCGCTTGCGAAACTCGTACCCAGAATTCCAGCTTTTCACCGAATTCAGGTAAACTTCATTCGATCATAACTTCTTCGTTTCTCAGCCAACTTCATGTTCTTTAGCTCGTTTTGAAGAGCTCTAATCCCTCTAAAACTTTCATGTTGATGACCTAAGCCAATTCCCAACCGTTTAGAAGAACGAGGTGTCTAAAGTTTCGGATTCGTCACAACATAAAATCATATTTTTCTTTCCAGAAAACGCAAGGTAAACTCGCAACTTCCAGCTTCAATTTCTTTCTATGTAGTGCAAGTTAGGGTGAGTTCTTGCTATCATTGTGTAGAGTTATGTTTCCACTTTAGATTAAGCCCAAGAACTAGTTCTAACTCGTTCTGTACTGTAAATTATAGCGTTGCAAAGTAGGCTACTCAATCGGGTTGTAAAGGGGGCGTTTTTCTAGAAACCGAAAACAAATCCGTTGATTCGAGCAATTCCGGTAAGTTTCCTTCAAATTCCTTCAACCTTGTTAATCGCCCTTACATTATCGGTCAATACCATGTTCCAATTGCATCAATTAAGCATTAGATTGAGTGAATTTGAGAGATTTGAGTTCGGAAACCCTTATGAACCCTAACTTCGAAACCGAAATCGAAAACTGGTGAATCCTGCATTATAGCTAGCGAAATTAGTATCAATGGAACCGTAATTGAATTTCGAAACCATAGAAACAAGGATCACTCAATTTGGTTCTGTAGATTTAGAGGAAATTGCAATTTAGTACTCGGGATTGATTCTGTTCTCGCTGATGAACTGAGCTTTCAGGGACCGTCCGATCGCGTTTAAAAAGATTGGACGGTCGAGATTAGATCGTAGATAATAAAGATGTTTTAAGTTTATAATGTTTCAGAATTTAGCTCTAACTTGTTGAATTTAGTTATTGGCCTTCCCGAATGTGTTTTGACTTGAAAATTTAACCATAGATTCCTTATAAAATCTAGTTTATTATGATGTAAATTAATAAGGTTTTGGAGTTTTTAAACGTAAGTTATGATTTTTGTAAGTTGCGGGTATTATGGAATTATTTGGTTAAATTAAAAAGATATTTTATGAAATAAAAAATTTATAATATGTCTAAAATGTTATAGTTACTATATATTAAATTTGGGAATTTTGGACAAGGGTAAGTGGGTTTAAAAATTGTGTTTATGAAGTTTTCATAAGTTTATCTTACAATATGGTTTTTAATGTAACAAAAATTAAGATATAGTTTGTTAATAAACTTTTTAGGTTGGGAAAATATGAAAAGACTAAATTAACATTTAGTAACAGTATGCTTATAAATATTTTTAGGAATAAACTTTTAAGTGAGGTAAATATATATATATATATATATATATATATATATATATATATATATATATAATAAAGAAATAAAGTAGTAACTTAGGTTAAATCAAGGAACTAAATTAATCTACATTTATATTAATTATATAATATGGTAGTTAATATACTTAATTGAAACTAAGGAAAATACTTTATTTTATAAACCATATTTTGGGATGTAGATATGTGTAAAAGTTTATAAATAATTAAATGTAATAAAACTACATAAAGAATGTCTTGAGTAAATCCTAGTATACATATACGATAAATAAATAAATAAAAGACATAAAATACCTTATAGCAAATAGAATATGAAGGAATTAATAAGTTAAACTAAACCTATACATAATACTGTTAAAAGAATATTATATGAGGTAGTATTGAATTGTGGTTACGAAATTAAGCTTAAAGAGTTATCTTGGATTTCTAAGATTTATATAAACAATATTAAAATACATGTGTAATATTATTTGTCAAAGACCAGAATGTAAATCTATAATTTTGTTAGGTAATTAATAAGTTGGGACTTAGGAATATTTTTAATTAGATTTTACACAAATAGAACTTACTATATAATTAATAAATAAATGTAATACTTTTACATCTAAATGTTCTTAATATATAAACAATAATAAAATTAATAAAATACTTTTACATCTAAATGTGAGGTGGATTAGTAAGTCTAGATTTAATCATTTCTTAACATTTATGGTATTGAAATATAACTTAATGTTTTAAGATAAAATCATTAAAAGGATTAAGATATAAAACTATATTAAACTATGATTTGGAAATTTATCTAAATAATAATCCTTAAGTTTCTTGACATTAGATAAGCCATATGAAATACATTTATAACATTTATTACCAATACTTAGCATGTGAGTTTACAATTAAGTGAGGTATTTAGTAGTTAGAATTTATAGAAGGTTTATAAATAGGAATTTGATACATAAAACCTTTGAACCTTTTGTTAGATAAAACTAAGTTACGTAAGATATTATATTGATATACTTTACGGTAATGGGAAATAATGATAGGTTATTTGAATATAAAATATGAGAATTTTCATAATAGATTATCTTATTAAATAATTAACAATTTCACTTACGAACCAGAATTTAATTCTTTGATAAATTCTACTCTATGTAGATATATTGTCCATCCTAAATACAATAAAGGAAATTAATTTATTAAGTTATTCCTCTGAAACCTTAGGTTTTGTAAAACAATTTAAAACGTATTTAAGGCTTAAGTTTAATGAAGTTTAGTACAAAGGATTATACATAGTCTATAGAGAGAATGTGTGTAAAAATAAAACATTTGGAAATTAAATGTAAGTAAGGATACTGTAACACCCCTACCGCTAATACCGTCATTACAGTACAAATACTTACCTTCGCAGCGGATACTACATACATAACGGCGGGTGTACAATGTCGTTAGTCACCCATGTGACTAACAAGGCGAGTTACAATACTACATACTATCGGTCTGATGAATTTGAACATACCGAGTACTCTACACAATACAATACTTCCCATTTCTTACTCATCCATAATTCGGTTACAACTCCAATACATTACTATACCGAGTATACTACGATCCTTACATTGCCGATACAGTTTACACTTCCAAATTCATAATACGTTACAGATACAATTCCTTTACTCAACTACCCATGCTTATGTAGTAGTCCCCGTCCTACTCTCTCGAACGGTGGTCAGCTTCGAATACCTGCACACTAAAAACGGTCCCCCTAGGGGGTCAGCTTACGCTGCATATGAAATTCGCATATACCGCTTGCTAACCGCGGTACGCCGACTACTTTAGGTCGGATATACATGGAGTCATTTTACATGCATACATACATACTATTACTATACAATACATTCATCAATACTTACATACACATACAAGGTTCAACACTTGCCAAGGAAGACAATTCTATAGTCAACCGTTCGTACTAATTATTTATTCAATACTCTTTCATTGCGTTACTCATTACTCTATTCGTACTATATTCGATATTCACTACTCTACTCATACTCACTCCTTACTCTTGCATACTCATCACTCCATGTTCAGTACCTTACTCGTACACGATCCGTACTCTGTACTCGTTACTATACTTGTGTATACTTGCTACTCAATACTCCATACTTACTCACACCTACTCAATACTCAGTGCTTACTCATACTTACTCAATACTCGGTACTCATTACATACTCATACTCACGTCTTACTCAGTACTCATTACTTACTCATACATACGCAATACTCATTACTCATTACTTTGGTCTCTGGGCGGAGTCATACACAAGACTCGCCACCGGACCTACAATACGAGGGCTATATGCTTAGCTCCTCAGATACTCTTATGTCCGTTCCTACCGGACTACTCAAATTCCCAACACTCTTCTCTCAGAGTATATTACAATCTCATGGATTAGCCTAGAAGCATCCCTCGCGATAACCTCTGCTAGCTTAGGGAATCACCACCGTCTAGCATCCTCAGATTTAAGGGTTTCCCCAACCTATCGAATACTCTCTCGTTCGGGGCATACTTACATCAGTCGGGTCCTCTCATAATGGGTCGACTAATTACTAAGGGGTTTGGAGATCCCTCATCATTCTTTACTACTCTCATGGTTCATGTTTTTCACCAAGATTAATTCCTCTATTAGAGGTTACTTATATACTTCCACTACTTTTGTTGTGGATTATTCAGTTCGGTTCTCCTACCGTCATCGGAAGGTTATTACTCTCGTACACTCTCTCACATTTTAGCGAGTTTCGTTGGGTTGCGTTATCGTTTGTTGATTCGTTAGTTTAGTGCGTTGCTACGGTTCCATTAGTTCACAACATGACTCTTACTACGAACAACTACATAACAAGACTCATCTACGAGTCATACAACGTACCAAATGAAGCCACACAATCAATCAAGAAGGGTTAGCTCACACAACATACACCAAGACATACAATGAAAGGCAATAAACCGTTTTCATGCTTTAGTCTTGATTAGCCGGCATACAGCACACAAATCAACGTAACTCGGTTAGCAAACGGGGCATGAGAAAATCATACCTTTCACCAGAGTTAGCTTTACCATGTGTTCCCTTGTTCCATGGTTCGTACTTGTACCACTGATAATATTTCAAACATGATTATTAATACTATACTCTTACGATACACAAATAATTACTATTCCCGTACTTACCCCGTTATCCCGGTATACTTAATGTTCTCATACTCTCAACCTACTTAATTACTTTTCATACTTGTTTTCCTACTCCCATACTTACTTCCTTACCATTGTTGTCACATTAATGGTATATTACTAAGGTCCTTTATTTATGTACTTACCTACATACATACATACATATGATTACTATGGTACTACTGTTTCTTTTTTTTTTAAGTTAGGGCCGTCCGACCCACCGTCCGACCCAAGCCCTGGGTCGGACCATTCCAGTAGGTTTACGTCCTCTGAAATTCTTCCCGTCCGACCCAGCACTGTTCCGTCCGACCCATACTCCTCTGGGTCGGACCGTTCCAGAAAGTTTCGGTTTTGTTATCCTAGCCCTATCCGACCCACATCCGACTCACCTTCTGGGTCGGACGAAGTCAGAATGTTTACGTCCCGCCACTCACGCCTTGTCCGACCCACGTCCGACTCACCGTCTGGGTCGGACGAAGTCAGAACATTGCTACAAACTTGTTTTTCTTTCCCAATTTCACCCATTGCTTCCCCAAACTTCCTACATACATCCTAACATGATTTAGCACTAATTAAGCCCTCTAAATCACCTTAATTCATCCACCAAATCCATTGCTAAATTCATCAAACAACTTACACAATTTTCTTACTTCTCCTCCAACACATGTAACAGTTTTTGTTACACTTATGCTACAGATTTTACAATTCAATTCTCCCATCCAATACTTCCTCAATCATTGCCATTCCTAGCATTCTAACTACCTCTCCTTACCATGCCAATTCATTCCCAAGCCATTGCACTACCTACACCCAAGTTCCAACACTCTTTTTACAACCTCCTGCGCACTAATTTCTTCTTAGTTCTACAATGCATTTTGATACCTCTCTTGCTACAGATTTTGTATCTTAACTTCACATACCACAATCTTCTACCCATGGTTTCTAAACCTCTTTACTAAACCCAATACACACCTTGATCCTCCCATTCACCAAGTCATTCTTAATACACAATTCCTACCAAATTTTTGCCATAGTTCACCTACTTTTCCTTACTTATCCACACATATCCTTTCTCAACAAATTCATCCCTATTCTAGCCAAACCACAAGGGTTCTACCAGCACACATACAAAATCTCAATACACCAACATTTTCTCAATTACAATACCAATACATCATTCATTTGGCTCTAAGGCCTACATTTCCACACCTTTGCTCACAATACTCAAACTTCTACAAACTACAATACCATTGCAATAGTTTAGGTTCTTTACTTGTTCACCCATTCCCATTACTCTAATGCATTAAAATTAAGCATTAAAGAAGAGCTCTTACCTTGAGCTTATATTTCCTTCATTTCCTTTCCAATTCTTCTCCTTCTCTTTTTCTTGCAAAAATCGGCCATGTGGGGGATGGAGTTGCCAAACTCCATCCCACCACCCAAATTACATAAAGAGCATATAGTTAAACTTCTAACCTCTTAAAACTTCACTAATTCAATGAAGGGTTTAAATCACCATTAGTTAGGGTTTTTACCTTGGAGCTTTTAAGAGAGGTTTTTAAGCCTTGAATACAAAGAAGAGTTCCTCCACCATTGGAGAGTTGAACCAATCTCAAACAAAGAAGAAGCAAGGCATTACAAGAAGGGGCAAAAATCGGCCACTATAGAGAATGAAGGAAAAATGGATTTTTCTTGAAACTTTTTACCTTAGGAGGAAGAGGAGACTCCATGCTTTGAAATGGTGTCATTTATTCTTCAAATTCTCAAAACCCATGGAGATGAAGTTCCCATTTTCGGATTTTGAAAAGATAGAAATGTAGTGGACGATGAGGAGATCGCAAATATGTAATTATTTTTGAGATTGGAGTTTTAATGGAGCTTGGGCAAGCTTAGAAAGATGGAGAATCCATGGAAGCTTTGTGGAGCTCCAAAAATCGCCCCCCAACCAGAGAGAGAGGGAGCAAATCGGTGGGAGGAGGGGATGAAGAGGAAAGAGAAAAAGAAAAGAGAGAAATGAGGAGAGAGAGAGAGATAATTGCTTTTTTGTACTTTTTCTTCTTTTGCTCTTTGATTTACTTATTTGGCTAGTTTGTGGTGTGTGTGTGTGAGAGGCTGTTTACACTAATAAAAATCGGCCCCCACTGTTATACTAGCTGGAGCGCTTTTCGTCTTTTATAGAAAACGCTCGTTATTTTGCCCGGTTTTGATACTATTCACTTACCGAGCCCGTTTTCCGGAATTTTCACGTTTAATTATTTTCATTGACTTTTAAGCTTCCATGAATGCTTAATAATTATTATTTAATGATTTATAATTCTTACGGGTCTGTTTGACCACTTAAATCACGTTTTTGGGTTTCCTCGAAAAACTGCGCTAAGCTCTGTAGCTTTTAATACCTTTCTTGGATCCGTTTTTCTTCGGGAATCATTTCCCGTATACTACCTAAGCATGAATAACACTTAGGGATCCTCGATACTATAACCGAGGTCTCGTACCTCCTATGGTTATTTAACGCTTGTTTTAGCGTTTTCCCCTCTTCTAAGTGTTTTTTCTCATTTCTTTTGATTTATTTTCCTTACCAAAATTACTTAGGCACTATTAGGCCCTTAATACTATATTAAATATTCTAATCACCATATTTATGTTCGGGGTATTTCATCTACCCCCCTTAAGAACTTTGCCCTCAAGTTGGTGATCTAATACTGTTCTCGTACATATACTCTATGCTAAGTTATGACCTCTACATATAACTCGTCAAACTCCAAGTGTCTGACATGATGCATACTATGCATCCAAACAGCATGTCACTGCATGCATAGCAATCAAAAATATCCGTTTTACTACTCTCTCCAAGGGGTCCATCCGCAGACAATTAGGTACAATCCTCCCCCAATGGAGTGATCCCTCAGGTACCGGTCACGTTTGAACACTTACGCTTTCTGTTCACGGCCTCATGACTTGAGCACTTACGCTTTGGCTCTACAGTCCTTTGGTTCTGATCAAATTCATTTACACATATAGAGATCCTCAGTCACTTACTCATACTTACTTACTCATACTTTACTCATACTTACTCATACTTACTCGGACTACGCCGCCCCAGTGCCTTTGGAAAAATACAAAACACACTGTCACCGCACGAACGTGTAGTGGTTTCAACTACTCTACACTTCCACAGACTCAAACTAGCTTCACCTCCTATGGTTTCGACCGGATACCCGTGCCTAGGCATGGAAGATCCACTAGCGCCCGTGGGAGTGGTTTTTAAAACCGATCCTCATTCTCAAGTTTGAAGAAAACGTTGTAACCAAATTAGTTTTGGAAATTCATTTTGAAAACTTGCATACATCCCATTTCAATTTATGATGATTATTCCTATTACTAGTGTTATTATTGTGGCCACTTAAGGGAGCTTCCAGAGTCCTTCACCCCAATGTGATCAGCATTGGTGTTGAATTATCCTTCCACTCCAATTTGTGTTTTGGCTTCCCTTGATTGCTAGCAAATCAAGTTCCACTTCCCACCTCAATACAAACAGACAGATTGTCAAACATTATTTCGTTTTCTATCTTTTTAATCTTGCTACTCATAATCACCACATACATTTTCCCATTTATATGATTCACTTACTTACTTACTAATCGTCTCACGAAATATACTACATCTTCTCCAACTACTATACTTAGGAAATTCATGGGTATAATGTCCCATTAATTTACTATACTCCAATTTATACTCATAAAATACATCGGTTGTACACCGATTTATACTCATTACATACATCGGTTCCATACCGATTTATACTCCTCAAGTCTCCCGTACATACTCATTCTTCATACTATTACCAATCGGGGTTCTCCTTCCCCTGGAGTTTCTCTACTCCTTTTCCTATACTTACTTCCCAAATAACCATAATTACACGATGAGTGAATACAAATGTTTATGTAACATTAGTATCAATCATCAAAACAAATACTTTTGTGCTATGCGCATTGTAGTTTACGCACCTATCACGTAAAACGTACATTTTGCGGTTTTCGCTCTACCCCCCTTAAAAGGGATTACGCCCACGTAATCTACCATGTGTCATCATTGGACATTGGTCGAAGGCATTCAGCCATCATGGAGCGGTTCAGCTTCCATGCGGTCTATTATACAATGTTCCTTGATCAATGGGTCTTAACCGTATTATCGGTTAGTCCCTTCATCAAAAAATTCCATCGGAGTTGATTTACCTCTGAACCGGGTTCGGTTCTAGCCTAAATGGCTTCAAGGCATTGATGACTAACCTTTTATTCACTTAGAATTCTGGGCCCACTAGCTTCTGCTGCGTGACCCTGATAGCTTGGGTTATTCGCCTTTTTTGTTATCTTAATGTGTTACACATTACCCTTTTATCCTTCTTATTGTGGAAATAAGGTTTATTGACCGAGTGTGGTGTTCTCTTACCGTGCTCGAACTTGATGAGTTTTAGATTCGTAACCAGCTCTCTGGCAATCTATATACATACTGTTGTGTTTTGTAGTAATCATTCACTTGGCTCCTCCGACTTATTGTCGGGTGAGGTTAAGTCACTACTTAGTTGTAGTGCTTCCTCTATTGTTAGTAGCTTCTGAATTATACCAGTTTCTCTGGTTCATTACAAGTGTTCTTTACTTGTATGACCTTGCATTTTCAATGTGTCGGTCCTTGTGACTTTCTTAAGTCGCCTTTCACTTTTATTCCAATGGAATTCACATCTTGTGATTATTGGTGTGTTTCACCCTCTTCGTGCTTCTTTGGCCTTAGGCCGCACGGTTTTGTTTCCGAGCTTTTGCTTAACTGGCTTATGCCATGTTTATTGGTGAAGGAAGAATTTACTACTACTTACATTTTCTATATTCCTAGCTATCCCACTAGATCGTTAACTACACAAGTGCAATACCAAAACACTCAGTCCTACAGAGTGCAGAGGCGTGAACCCTTGGCAGCAACTCTCTTATGAGATCGCAATAGGACTGATCGCTACTCTTTCAGGTGGTGCTTCATCATTTGGTGTAGACTTCTAGCTTGTCGCCCGGTCTGTCTACCATATTGTACTAACAACTCCATAGTATTGGGTGATTATTCACGTACATTGGTCGCCTGATGCGCACCATGTTCTTACAGATTCCACAATATTGGTTTACATGGCATCCACTGTTGCTAGCTTCAGCTCATGTATCTCTATCATTTATACAATGGTTCCCCATATATTTGGCAAATACCGCATATGGTGTTCCTTTATTTTTTTGAGCTCCTTGAGCATCATTGGTTTAATAACCGGTTACTCCTTGGTTGTGAACAATTGCTGTTGCTTATTTTATATTACTTGGTAATAATTGTATGCCCAAGCTTGACTACATTAGTAGTTCTGAAAGGAATATATTTCCCGACTGTTACTGATGATATCCCCTTCTTGGGGTCCATGTGTTCACCGCTCTTGCGGTCTCACTTTTATGAGGGGCATCCTCAATTATTGGTTGTTACTCTTTTATCGGTGTCATCCTTGACCACTTTCCATATAGTTCACATTGGTTTTGCAACCGTTGGGTTGTGTGGTAACAGTTTCATGGCCTACTAGCCATGTTGCCTAGAGCTCTGCTCATCATAGGCCGTTCCCAAGTGGTTACTTCTCCACAAGACATCGCTGGGTTTGGAGGTGATACTGGGCTCCATGATAAGATCATCGCATCACGCTTCCGTTTGTTGGAGACCCTTTTGTATCTTGGTATTGATCAATACCATTTGTTAAGTTGGGTTATCCTCTATCAAGTGGGATGCCTCCGGTGTTCCAACCGGATGTTCGTTCCGATTGTGGTGTTCTTACCACGACATCTCATTTAACTGTGTTGACTTGATACCCCTTTATGGATTTCTCCTGGTGTTATACCCAAAATTTCAACCCCCCCGGAGTAGTCTCTAAGGCATACATGTTACAAAGGGCAAAGTGGTCAAAATGCACCAATGCAGGATTTTCCAAGGACATTCTCGGGATTTTCTATTTTTCATATGACTTGTTCATTATCTCCAAAAACTTCCAAACATCATGGTCATTATGAAAGGTATTTCATGATTCTCTGATAACATTTATTCTGGAAATTTAGCTTTTAATTCATATTATAAGCTAATTTCTTTAATAATTAACACATGAAATAGCCTCAAAATAGAAATTAAAAGGTTTCCAAAATTAAAATAAAAGTGTCACATGGTTACCATGACTACATACAGTCATAAACCTGAAATTATTTTATTGGGAACCTTATCCCAAAATTTAAAAGAGAAATTCAATCATTTTTGCAATTTTCTCTCTCCTTTGGAAAATACCGAAATCAAAACAAAATGTCATGAAATTTTAACACAAGATAGAGGATGATTTTTAGAGACTAATGCCGTTGGAATTTCGTTATTTCAACTTTCCAATAATTAGTTATGAATTATGGGAGATTCCATATTGTGCGATTTTTATCTAATCGATTATTTATCAAAATAATCCGATTCCAACTCTCAAAATTCCTAAAAATCATTTTTTACCTTCAGTTAAATTTTCATAATTTTTATCGGCTTGCAACATATTCTAAAAAATCAGATTCCCTTGGAGCACAAAATCAGTCTTTTAGATAAAGATCTTGCTCTATCAATTTGACCATGCTCTTTCTATAAAAGGACCCCCCAAGAACGAACTAGGGCAGGGGAGAACACTTCCAAAGTCAAAAAACACAGCCACAAACTTTCTCCCCACGTTTTAACACTTCCAAGCCTCAAATCAATACCGAAACACTGCAGAAATCACCCCGAAATCACCAAAAACACATCCTTTCTTCTCCTATTGAACTTCCAAGCACCAAAAACACACAAAACCACAACAAAAACAGAAGAGAAACGTCCCTAACAGCATAAAGAAGAAGGAGTCAGAAGCACAATTCGAAGTCAATCCAAAACCGGCATCAACGAAGCACCAAAAGATCCCCGTTGTGAAGAGTCTCATTAAATCCGAAGGTAAAACAGGTTGAAGTCATGTTTTTCTGCCTTTGCTCAACTTTAACTACTCTGTGTTAAAACTTGGAATCGAATTGACTTTTTATCGCTTCTGAATTAGTGTTTGTTTTCGCTTCTGCCTGATAACTTGTTTGCTAAGTTTCGTGCTTAATTCGAATTCAAATTGAAAACTTTCAATAACTAACGTCTTGTACATCTTTCAGGCTACACACCCATAAAATTTGAGCCAAAAACACCTTCGGGAACAGCCTCAACGCCGCCGTCCGAGGGCGGTCCGCACCCACGGACGTCATGTCCGGGGTCCCGGACTCCCTGTCCGTAAGCCCGGACGCCCACGGACGGCGGCGGGATTTTTAAATTTTAAAAATTTAGGTTTTCTAATAATGTCCGGGCCCACGGACAGCCACTGTCCGTGCCCCGTGACCCCCGGACTTTACAATTTTCTGTTTTCTGTTTAATTCGACTTTTATTTTTATATAGGTTAACTGGGGTCCGTGGTTTCGGACATTAGGTCCGTGGCTACGGACGGAAACAAAATTTGACCTAATTCTGCCTCCGAAACCCTAGTTTAGGTAATTTTAATTTCCACTTTGATTTTCTGTCAAAAAACGTTAAAAAATAAAAAAACAGAAGCGCGCACCTAGGTTAAAACAACTTTGGAAAGCCGTAATTGAACCAAGTAGAGGAAAAACGACCTAGGAAGGGTAATGAAAGTAATTGAACCCTAATCAAGTCGAATATCAAGCCCCCGAACCCGAACTCTCCTTTCCTAATTTGATCTAGGTTAAAATTAGGTGGCGACTCATAATAGGTTCCAGTGAGCTAGCTTAGGTTTTAATAATTATTGTTTTATGACATAGTTATTAATCTTAGGTTATAAGTGGACCTAAAACCCGACAAGATCCTAATCAACTTTAATCAACATAGGATAGGGTTTAAAATCGAGGCTCACAGACTGGCGACTCTGCTGGGGATAAATTCTTAATTTTAACTTGTTTAATTTTAAGAAAGAGGGCTTAACTCGAAAAATTGTTTATTTATGGCTTTATTACTTTGTTTGTTTACTTTCGTGCGCACCTTAAATTTTTGCACCCTTGCATCATATGAGAGCGAGGGTCCACACAAACCAGTTTCACCCCGGGACCCATCTAGGGTCCCCTGTCAGGGACTCACACCTTTTAGGTGATGTGAATAAGCGGGGGAAAAGAGGAGGATGTCGTCTAACCACATCCCCTTAATACCTGGGCTTTAGCCCCAAGCGTTTTCCTGGCAGTGTCCTTACCTAGCCTATTGTTTGGTCAGTCAAAGACCCGACCGTAGACGCACACCTTCAGGTGATGTGAAAAAGTGGGGAAGCCCAAAGAGAATAGCGTGCAAGCCCTATTCCTTTGTGGTGACCTGGGCCCAAGCCCCAAGCACCTCTTCGGATCGATCCATACCCAAATTGATTTAACCGTCAGGTAAGGACATGTTGAATTTGTGTGGGCCCTGTTTGCCTGTATGATCGGCCCACTACCCAGTCTAGAGATTGATAGGAACTTTCCCTACATCAACTCAGCCCAACCCGATATCGCGGCTTTATTGTTTGCGGCCCAAAGGCCCTGCTTGATTTGAATGTGTGAGTTATTTGTTCGGGCTTCGGCCCAAAAGTTTAGATTTAGGTGATTTATCTTTCAGCCCAATTTTAATTATCAATTTAGTTCTAGGCCCATGAAAAACAAATCCACCTAAAGCAACCCATGACATCCATCAGGCCTTTTCCATTCAGGGCTTTGACCCAAAATCCTAGACATGGGTATCATCTTTTAGGCCCAATCAGAATTACTTGGCCCAAAATCCAATTCACATCAAGATCATGGTTTAGAAATCATTTTGGCTCATGCGCTTTACTTCTAGCCCAAACATTCTGGCCCAAGTGCCCAATTCTCAAAACATTCCAGCCCAAGAGCCACGTTCTTCAAACATTTCGTCCCAGGAGCCAGTTCACAGCTCATGAATCATTCCGGCCCATGTGCCTCTCTTCCAACTCATTTCGGGCCTCAGTGCTTACCTACAATCTTCAAAACATTCCAGCTCATGTGCTTTTCTTGCAGCCCAAACAAGTTTTAACCTACAACTTCTTCACGGTCCAGAATTTTAGCTCAATCCATTTCTGTTTTCCAACAGATAAGCCCGAATCCCAAGTATGGCAGAGGGAGGAAACCCAGTCAGCATGGAGGCCCAGTTTGCAGCCTTAGAGCAGAGGTACAGAGCCGCCTTTGATGCCATGGAGGCTAAGTATGTCACCATCATCGAAGAGCTGAAAAGCAAAATCAATTCCCTTGA